>MU223194.1:1700890-1729931 GCA_018584345.1 Thuja plicata
AGTTATTTGTGTTGAGTGTTAAATTTGACTATCCATTTAAATTATAGACAGGAAAACAACTTGATGAAGAATATTATATAGACCCCTTATAAATTTGATAAGAAAATGAGAGATGTGCGTGGAGAGTGTAACAATAGGAAATTTAGACTATGGCTAGATTAAAGGATTTAGATAGCTATTTTTGCAATGCCTTTGGTGATATGTTTTGGTTTTATTAGAAACTATCACAAGGTTAGTTTTTATACTTAGATCTGCATATTTTTCTATGTTATAATGCTCAAGCCCAAGAACTTCCATTGATTAGTGTTTGTAAGTTTCAATCCAAAGTCCCCATATTTTAAGTTTGATGTCATTTAATAGTTGTGATAAGCTTGACTTTGAATTCTCAAAATATTTATTCTTATTATCCTCAATAATATTTCATCTCTCAACTTTTTGAGAAAGAAATTACTTGGAAACTTTACCTGAGTCATCAAAATATATTTTTAATGTTTAGGTTGATGACACAAAATTGCAAATTGGAGAATATCCATGACCAATAGTTAAATAGATAACATACCACATGTGTATGAAATAGAAAAATAAGAACTTAGTATTAGTATATTTTTCATTAGTGAAGTGCATAGGAATGGTATAATTTGAACCATAAGTCAAAAAATGAAGGGTTTGTGCTTGAGGTATGAACCTGGTGTTAAATGCCTATATGTTAAATATGAACTAGTTGCCCAAAAAATGGATATGTGAAATTTTACCAAATCTTATTGTGGATAATATTTTATTCCTTTAGATAATTGATTGTGATATTCTTTCCAATTCTTGTTGGGTGAATTGATTTTCTCATTGTTTCTGTTAGATGTGTTATCCTACCAATTATTTCTAGTTATGATTTCTTTAACTAAAAGGGTTTCAAATTTTAGATAGTAGTACATAAATTATTTCTCCATGTTTATGTTTGTGGATATAGAAACAAGTCCTACTATGTGGTTGAACCATTGACCCAAACAAGTTGAATTTTGGGTCCAAAATAGGAGGGAAATGTAGTAACTAGCTTGACACATGTTATTTTCTTGCATATAGGTAATTTATTTGATAGATACAAAATAATATTGCATGTAATTTATGGATTAATTGTATTAGATTTTTCTTTCATTAATATTTCATATTACACTCAGTGATCTATCAAAAAGATAATTAGTTTGCATATCTCATGCTAATTATTAGGAAATATAGAAATCTAATACTCATCATTTTTAATGTTTATATTGATGAACAATTTGTAAACTAGATAAATATATGTGACCAATAGTTAAATTGATAACATACCAAATGTATGAAATATAAAAATAAGCTCCTACCATTGGAATATTTGTTGTCTGGCAAGACCCCAATCTTCAACTATGGCAGACAATACACTGCTCACTATGACTGTACAGTCACTTCCATGAAATCACATCACCTTCCAACCAATGCATGGTGCTCTACAAATTACAAGGTAGTCAATATACACCCCCTCCTCACCACTACCCAAGATGAGAGGTGATTCCCACATTCCACTTAAGATAAACTACACCTTTTGTCTCTCGAGTTAACCTAAATAAAGGTTCAGACCAATCCTTACAACAATAAAGATAACTCTATGATTAGTTCACCAAATACAATGATTCCAAATCCAAGGTTCTCTTAATACAATGTAGAAGTATCATAAATCAACACTTTATCAAAGAGACATCAATACCATTATTAAAATCACCAAACAAGCTGACTAAAATGTAGAAAGATTTGTTCAAAGAAAAACAAGAAAGTACCTCATGCAACCAGTCATTGATCAATCCAATCCAATCTAAATAGTGACCAGTGTCGCCCTTCTAAGAACTTCCTCAACCCAAAAAAAGTTTATTCTTCATTTCCAAGACATCCTCTAATGGATTCAAGCTTAAAATAATGCCCTCCTTTGAGCAGATCTCATGTTGCTACACCCTTGCAACAACTTTAGTGCCCTTTCCACATAACAACTTAGTGATCACCCACTTCCCTTAACTTATCTACACATTATTTGGCTTGATGCATGTTTTACATGTTAAAACCATGACCATACCATGAGAAAGAGTGAGAGAACATTCATGGAATGGCCACTAAGCCATAAAAATACTCAAAATTGTTAAACAAAGGCAAATCCCTGTGATTGTCAATAATTTAAATGAATAACTAGTATAAGAATGAAATATAAGATTATGTAGAAGACAAACAAATATTTATTTTAGTTCCTCAACACATTTTAAATTAATTTACAATGAAAACAAATCAAACTACCATGAAATTTTTTAGAATTCAGTGACTATTTTGCATTTTTCAAGTATAGTCCGTACACATATGGTTTCTCCCATCTTGTCCCCCATCCATAGATGTCATTTGGGATATCTATATGATGGTCACTCAATAATCTTATATAGACTAACTATCCAGAAAACTTTATTATAATTAAAGATGGTCTTTACATTATTACATTATTTAAATACCTTATAGGTCTTTTAGACTCCATTTGTCTTTAAACCTCCATTGCACTCCCTCAAGATCTTGTAATTGATGAATTGTGGATGTTGAAAGTATCTATGTTCAAGTATTTCAATTTGGTATACTATACTAAAAAATCATTTCATAACTAACTTTTCAATTTCTATATATAACTAGGTCTAAGACAATTTATGTACTTTTGACATTATTTTGCTTAGTTTGTGAAGGTTATAGACCAAGGTTTCCATAGCCCAATTTTTTACCTGTGAAGAAGGATCATGTCAGGTAATGTAAGTGAAGAAAAATATAGGGAGATAATCTCTAGATTCTGGTCTAACTTTGAAATAAAAGGTGATGGAAAATGTTATTGTCCTTGCAAAAGTTGTAATGGCTTAAACACTAGAAGACTCCTATTCAAAATAGCTAAGAGACATTGTAGGGAGAATGGTAACATTGAAGGGGGACATGATTATCGTCCATTGGTAAGTTGTTCATTATATCATTTTTAATAATTTATATACATAAGAAATCACTTGATAATGAGATCATGATAATGAATTATTTATGTTCATCATTTTTATATAGGTCGAGCTCCCTAGGGCACATGATATGGACCACTGCAACCAAAAGAATATAGTTTTTGAATTGGAGTAACATGGAGGTACGAATATCAAAGCTTAAGATAATGATCCCATGGAAGATGACGATCATGCACCAGAAAACACATTTGAAGATGACGATACAAATATATTAATCCATGACACATTTGGTATTGGCAAAACTGATGACTGTATACGTTAAATGTGGCCTTCTTATTCAACCATACACTTCAACATAGTCCTTATTCATTAGCCACATACAAAAGTGAATATGATTTATTCATCTTGCATGCCTGTATGATTTGACTTTTTGCCTCCTATCTAGACAGGGTTTTGAATGGCTCTTAGAACGAGAGTCTCACAACCTAGACCAATCCAAGAACGGTGGATTTTTCTCCATGAATGTTGTGAGGCCTCACCCCGACCCATCATAGCTTTACTGCTCAATCACACTTTGATACTTTATATTTTGATACATTGATACACTTTTTGATTATCCTGACAGAGACTCGATATATTATGTTATGATGATGATTATATTGTGTGGATTACATTTTCATATGGATTAGACCTAGAACAGGTGGTTGATTTTGTTTATATATGTTTAGATAAGTGAATTGATGAGAAGATTGAATCATGATTAGACTTTATTATTTCATGGATGTTATGTCATGATGATTATGGAATTTTTATGTTTAAAACATTTATGTATAAAAATTGTAATTAGAAATTTAATTCTGCTTATTGATTAATGTTGCTAATTATGAATTGAAAATGTATATTGCATGTGATTTTATTATCTTGGACTACTGATGCTCGAGTTTAGTGTGCAGGAAAGAGACCCATGGAATTATTCAGAGAATCAGGGTTAAACATTTGTGAATTGAGTAAGCCAAGGTTAATTCCATAAGGGAGTTGAAACCTCGTTGTAATGTGATCTTTGTTGTAAACATAATTTGAATGTGTGTTACTAGTTTAAATTCATGTTGTTGTTTGGACATGTCATTGTGAATGTGATGTGTATTTTTTTTTAGTGTCACTTGACACTTGTATTGTCCATGTGGATGGTGACATGTCAAATTAGCACTTGGAAAATAATCACCAAACCTTATAGGGTGTTATATTAATCCCACTTGTACATAGATGTCTTGTAAGGATCACATCAAGTTGGAACTCGGATTTAAACTTTAGGGGTGCCTTGGAAGGGTCAAAAGTGACTCTAGAGTGTATTTTGGCAAATATTAGTTAACCCTAAGGGGGTACCTTGGGTTAGGGCTATTTTTTACCTATGGGAGAAACCTAGGTCACTATTATGACTCTCCAAAATGCCTACTTTTCAAAAGTGGCAAAAATGGAGATGACCACATGCATCTAACTTATCCCACACTCCTTACTAAACTCACAATTAAGAGGGGAGACAAGAGGTAAGACAAAAGGCTAGATGTCATGTCTCATTATTGCTAGGTATTGAGTACACTTTTGGGGGTCTTTTTAGAGGGTTTGAAGAAACTTAGTGGGTGTTCATCCACTCTCTAATTTTAGAGACAATAAGGGTTTGGATAGAGGAAGGATAAGGATTTAGGCTCTTCTAAAGTTTCATTTTTCTATAACACATTTGGAAGGTTGGTCTCCATTGCCATGAAGTGCTTATTTTGTTGCAAGTAGATTTGTATGTTATTGTTTTATGAATATGAAATATTGTATGGTGTTCATGTATGTAATCTTGTATAGTGTTGTTGTATGTAGACTTTGTTGTCATGTGTTGGGTTGGGAATGTATTTGGATTTTGTATCAATTCTTGTTCTTTTGGATTGGGAGTGTTGTTCATGGGAGTTAAGGAATTACTCACCCTTTGAGAAGGGAAGAAGTGGCCTTGGGTGAAGGGATTAGTTGGGCTCTCCATTGTAGTGAGAGTCTCTTCTCTTAGAGAAGAGGGATAATTTTATGGAGTATGGGCTCCATGAATCCATGTTGTAAATATTGTTTTTGGTATAGAAATGACCAAATATGTATATGAAAGGAATGTGAATGTAGTCTTGAAGAGGCATGGAAAAACTCTTGTGGAGAAATTTGAAAATGCAATGGCATTATCCTCCTTGGAAAAGCCCACCTTCACCCTACTTCAATGGGTTTGGAAAACTCATTTGTGAAGCCTTGGTTGAGAGTTTATTGTTGTTTTGTGCATATAAGATGTTTGTGAGAATTGGGATGTGTTATCTTGTTTAGCCTTTGTTCTCCAAGCTCGGGGGTGGTCTCCTCGAGACCTTGGTTGGGAGGTGAGCTTCCCATGGTTCCCCTCATGAAATTTTTAGGTTTTGAAGTCAAGATGATGGTGAATAAAGCTTGGAAGAAATATTTATTTGGGTGTAGTTGTGTGTAAGCAATTTCAATGTTGCATGGTCACTCTTTTGTATTGAAATTCATTTTTTTTTTATTGTTGTAATGTTCATTTTGGAAGCTTTTTTTTTCAAGCTAGATGTGAAGAGCTCTCATTCTTTATGTAATGATTCATTAAAGGGAGAAATGTCACATACCATCCATGTATTGTATTGATTTACCATCTTGAAGATGTGTAATTGTATTTTGTAAGATTACCATAATGTAAATGAAGGATTATTTAGTTCATGCATATTGCATTTTATTTCTTGAAAAGAAAAAAGAAAAAGAAAAAAATGAAGCTAACCTTTCATGTTAGAGGGATATCCAATATTTAAAGAGAAAGACAATATAATAGTTTCATATCATAAAAATCATGAGGATTGGTGAATCTTGAAATCTCCATAATGTATGTAAATGTAAGTTTTCAAGTTATTGGAACACTCCTTTTTTCCCTTTGAAAGTCTCTATTCCATCTCTATAGATTCAACTCTCTATATTAAAATCTTCATTTCAATCTCAATTCTTGAGAAGAAGAAATAACCTTGATAACGATAACAAATCAAACTAGTTAGTATGATAATGTAAAAATCAACTAATACTATTAGTCCTCTTAGTATATTGCTCTAATAAATCAATCCTATGCATACAATGACCTATTACAAAAATTAAACCAAGAAAATCAACATGGAAGGGCTTAGAAAAAATTAGGCCCATGACACTTTCCAGATTTAGAGCAAAAATGCTCTCTAAAATTTGTATGGGAAAGGAAATATTCTCCTTACCACAGAGAATATTCCTTTCCCAATGTGCTCTCTCTCTAATTAATTTAGTCTCCTAATTCCTCTAGCATAACCTTGAAATTAAATCCTAAATTCTAATTAATCTCACCTTGCACTTTTACCCATTTCTGTGGGCCCCACCTTTACCATACTCCTCACCCTTTTACCTCTTTGCTTGGGCGTAGGAATGTGTAAAGTTTGAAAATGATCAAAAAGCTTTGGGGCTACTAACATGTTTATTGAACTACCCAAAGCCTGCGCCATTTTCCCTACTCCCTTTCTGACATGTCATAAACCTTTTCCCTAGGTCAACTCCCTCCACACTCTTCATCATGCGCTTGCCTTCTTCAAAGGGGCCTCCTTGCTTAAAAACCATGTCACCTCCTTGTTTTCTTGTCCAAGGCATGCAAGATTTCTTGTTTGGGATGGGGTGAGTTAGGTGGTGGCCCCCCAAACCAAGTCATTTAGGCCTGCACTTCTCCCTTAGGAATTCAACCTATGCATATTGGACTTTGTGGTGGGACAAGGAAAAAAATAGATTAATAAGTTAGTAGATTAATAAGTTAATAGATTAGAAGGTAGTTAGATTAGATTTATAGGTCGTTAGTAGAAAGTTTAAGTTAGTTAATGAGATCTATTTCTTTATTATTTTAATTCTTAATTATGTAGTATTTTATGCATATATAAATTGATTCAATGATGTAGCTTTAATTAGTAGATTAATAACTTTAGTGTTATGAAAGATGAATGGACTTATTGTAATGCCTCGCCAGGGAACCCAGGAGAACTTAACCTAAACATGACACTAAGTCCATGAATTTTTATTTTTTTTAAATGTTTACAAACAATATTAATAATAGTGCGGAAGCAACACAATGAAGTACATGAAATACAACTCATACATGATTAACATTCCTCGAGGGTTCCTTGACGTAGAATTACTTAAACAACTAATCTACGAATACAAATATAAGAACTGACATAAAGGTTACATAATTCGAAACCAACAATATACATCTCATAATAAAGATTACATATACAACTGATACCATAAGGTATACTACCTAATCAACATCCTATACAATTGATACCAGTCTTTTTCTCATTCTATTTCAAATGACTGGTGAATTTTTTTTTACCTGTATTTTTCCAGCAAGGGTATTTTTCTCAACCAGCTAATTTTTTTTAAGGTAAATTGTTTTTTTTTTCTTTTCAAGGGATTAATTTTCTAACATTTTTTTTTTCAATAGAAAAATAAATTTTTTTTTTCCTAAAAGACTAATTTCTAAGGGAGATTAATTTTTTTTTCCTTCCTCTATAGTTATAACTATAGACAATTTAATTTTTCGTTTCCTAGGAGTTATATGAGGAATTTTTCAATGAAATTTTGACAGCATAACTGGACTATGCCAAATAATGATAAACAATGAAAATATAAGATCCAAGCTTTTATAGACATGCATTTCAACAACAGTTTCAAACTAGAAACCTAATACCCATTTGCACTTTATGCTTATAAAATGAAACCCCTTATGTCCACAAGCACAGATCTGACATGCAAACTAGAATAAAACCTCAAAATGATCCTAAACATATTTCTTTCAATTGAAACCCTCAAACACAAAATAAACAAGCAAAGAATGACCAAACAAGGAATTCTTAGTTTTTCGGATGCATAGAAGATAGGGATTCGAAAACCAGAATTGACATGAACAAGACCCTACCTCAATATCTATTGAAGAACATACAATGCAAAATCCAAGCAAGGAGAATTCCCAAACTATGCTCCAAAACTAAGCACACACCCAAGCTTCCCAAAAATGCTCCCAAAAACCTGTTATGAGATAATGAGAGAAGAATCCCCCTAATGAGGATCCATTTCCCCTAATCAAGAAAACCCTAATGACAACACATTTAGTTAACTCCTAAAAGGACTCTCTCCAAAATTGAAAGAAAATAACAATTAATAATTAAAATATCTAATTACTTGCACAACTCAACTTTGACTCCAAAATTCAAGTTGAGATCTCTTGAGTTGAAAATACTTTTTCAACCATACCTTGCACATGTAATTAATAAAATATTAATTTAAATAACTTAAATATTTACATCACAATAATCTATGCAACTAAATATTTAATTATTTAATCAAGCATAAAATCTCATTTAAACTCTAATATTCAATTAAATATAAATACTCAACAATTGCACTTTAATTAAACTTTCAATTAAACATAGGTTTTTAATTTAATTTTTAATTGATTAAATACCCTATATTTAATAATTAATTGCAATAATATTCAATTAAATAAATAACATGATATAACACCCACATAATCACATCAAGCACCTGAAACTGAAAATATGCAAAATCAAACATACTCAAGGAAAGGGGTACACGAATTCCTATCAACTATACAAATTTGGTCAGGGTAGTCAAAACAGATACTTGTCCACTAACTAGGACAATTAGATTCAGGATAGGATTTGGACCTGAAAACTATCTCCCCTCTCTTACCATTGAGATTAATGCGATAGGGCACGCTCACTCCTGTCAATTCAGGGAAGACGTAGCCCGGTACCTGTAAACCTGTCATCACAAAGACGAACATATATGCATATATCATATGGAAAACAATGGTTGAGACTAGGTTATCGTGTGGATCTCGCTGAAGCAAGTAACTATGACTTTGTCCCATACCATACCAAGCATATCAAATAGTAATGAAAACATACAATGATCCATGTGTATATAAATCTAAGGTCAGTATTGTCAGAAAACCATAATCGAAATGAAATTTTAACATATACATAAGAATCATAAAATAACCATAAATCATATATACACAATGATACAACATGATAAGAATGGATCAAGAATATACCGAAATGTAATATATAAATATCATTTGAATCATCCGATTAAATCCACACATACATCCAAAATGCCTAAAAGAGTTTGGCATCCACAAACTGAAAAGCAACCTAAGAGGTGGGTATTACACTTATTAACAAGATCAAATTTAATTTGTATTGGATCAACTTATTTAAATAATAATTAATTATTCTAATGGATCCTTAACATTAGTTGTTTAGGTTATTTTAAAATTATGAAATTTGTGAACTAATTTCATAGGGATTTTGGCCTAAAGTTTTGATTAGCCTATTAGAGATGTAGATTTACTCAACCAATTCAAATGTATAGTTAATGTTAATTTAAATTTTATTATGATAAAAAGGAATATGTTACTCTTGTGTTCAAGGGGTTAGGGGTTAAGTTAGATTTCTATTAGAAGTTAATTTAAATTTTCTATTAGAGGATAATTTAATTGTTTTGTTAAAGGTTAATTTAAATTTTTTTTTGTTAAGGGATTATGAATTAGGATTGCATGTGTTTTCATAAAAGGGGAAGAATTTAATTAGAAATGATATTGGTAGGTTAGGAATTCAGATTTGATTTCGGCTATTAGATTTTAATTAATAGTTGTTTGGTATAGTGAAATTGTTATTAAATTTTAATCATGTCAAATGATAAATGTTTCATGTATGTTTGTTTAAAAAGAAAGTTGAATATTAATTAGACTTAGTTTTGAGCTAGTAGTTAATGTTGAATGAAAAATGGAACTAGATTTGAATGGATTAAGTTGTAATCTAGGTTAAGAGTTAAGTAAGAATTAGGTCAACCTAATTCAACTTATGTTCATAACAACTAACTACCATCGTGATACTAAACATAGTTAAACATGAAATCAGAGTTAGATCAACCTGAATTAAGCGTGCATATAACCCGTGGAATAAGTTGATGCTCCAACTCTGCATCTATTTGTGACATGACCCTAATTCAATCTGCGTATATACCATGTAACTCAAAGGTTAACTCTACCATGCTATCACCTTTCCAACTCAACCATTGTTAGTTGTACGTACTTATGTGTTTTAAGAAAAAAAAATTGTGTGTGTGTTTTACCCTAGTTTTGGGCATGACAAATGCAATGCAAGATTAATCGAAGAATGAAAGATGCAAGATTGATCTAAGCTATAAATGAGATTAAACTATGACATGATTTGAATGAATTAATCTAAGAAATGAAACTAATCTATTTCAAATGAGAGCTTAATGTAAATGAGATTATGAACTATAAAATGCAGCAGCAATTCGTTATTCTAATAATGCATATCCTTGAATGAGAAATGGGAGTTCTTTTATAGACTGAGAGTCTTCTCAGAATAGAAATTTTCCTTTTGCAATAAAACAGATAAAAAATCCAGTTTAGATTAGCAAGTTTTCTTTAAAAGAAAACAATGAACAGTTTTCTCTTTGCTTTTAATTGTTTTCTTTTTTATTTTAACTGTTTTCTTTCTCTTTAAAGAACAGTTAATTCAAAGTTTCCATTAATGAACATGAGAGAAGATTTTTGAGAGAATGTTTAATTAAATAAATAGAATATGACCTCATAAATGTGTTTTTCTCAATTATCTAAATAATTAAATTCAATTATTGAAATGAGGATATTTATTTAATAATTAAATATTATTTAATTCCTTTTTATGTGTTTTAACTAAAAGGGGTGAATTTAATTTAATTAAAGTGCTAGGACTTTATAATTAAATTAATTCAATCATAGGGTTTGTTTAGCTAATTGATTGATATTTAGGAATTAAATATAATCTATGATTAATGCAAATTTAGGATTTTCTAAATTTGACAATTAGGTCGAGTAGAGTCAGTCAAAACTTAGAATTGCCTAGTACAATAGGACTTTGATGATTCAGAAGAATGACAAATGCAAAAAAAAAATTTAGGGTTGCAAGATGCCAATTTTGGGGTGTTACATTTTGCCCCTGTTTGAATTGATGTACAAGCAGTGCATTGATTCAAAGAATAATCTGATTTCTGAAGAACAAAAGAATATATTTTGAAAATTGATGATGCAAAGATTGATTGATGAAGATTTTAGAGCCATCTCTAGGACAGAGCTTAACTCTCCAAAGTCTAGGTTAGATTTCCAAGATGTCAGTCAATTAGAGTTTTTGAGGGTCATCTTCAGAATGAAGCTTGATCCTCAGGGATCCGGGTTAGATTGCCCCAATACCTAATGGATTAAGATTTTGAGAATCATCTCCAGAATGAAGCTTGATCCTCAGGGATCTAAGTCAGATTGCTCAGATACCTAATAGATTGATATCTTTTAAAAGATTGTCCCTATAATGAGGCTCAACCTTCAGGGGTCGGGGTTAGATTGCCCTGATACCTGTCCACAAAAAGATAGTCAATAGATATTTTTAGGACTATCTCCAGAATGAAGCTTAGTCTCCCAATATCTAGGTTAGATTTCCCAGACACTGGTTAGATCGAGTTTCAGAATCATCTCCAGAACAAAGCTTGATTTTCAGGAGTCAAGGTTAGATTGCCCCAATTACCAATAGATGAGTTTTCAAGAATCATCTCTAGAATGAAGCTTGACCCTCAAGAATCTGAGTTAGATTGCTCAAATACTTAATAGATTGAGATTTCAAGAATCATCTTCAGAATGGAGCTTGATCCTCGGGGATCTAGGTTAGATTACCCTGATACCTAATAGATGAAAAGATGTAAGGAACAAAGATGCCCCAAGTGATGAGATACCCCTAGCAAAGAGGATTTTTTAAAATCAAATCAGATTGATTGGAATAGATTCAATGATGTAAGCTTCTTTCCCCCTCAAGAGTGAAATGGAAAGATGACACATCATAATGATGATTGAGAGTGAGAAATCACAGATAGATATTGAATCAGAGACAAGAAGAACTCAGAATAGATTATGGAATAATTTGCAAGATTCAGAATCAATTTTGAGCGATTTAGAGGTCTGGTTTACCAACTTTGACTAGGGTTGACCAGAGTTGACAAGAATTGACTTTTGATGAAAAGAGTCAAAAATTTGAGAAAATGATGATAATATAAGATTCTGACAAGAAAGTGATATCAAAAAGTTGACTACACAAGTTTCTGATCGCGACGGTCCCAAAAATTTTAAAATGCAATTTTGAGCTATAAAGGAGTGTCAGATTTTGATTTTGATCCCAAAAATGGGTTCAAAACGGTCGATATAGCCACATTTGAAGAGTGAGAGCGAGGATCAAACACTTTGGCAACATGATGAAGCCAGGACACTGAAGAAGAACTCCTTAATGTACAAATCTAGGAGAACGCAATGAAGTGAGCATCAAATTGATGCCATAATGCAAGTCTAGAATGAAAATACAGTCCTATGTTAGATGCAATCCCTAGGACATGGTTGTGAGACCCATCGTATAATTATCTGTTAGGAATAGTCCCAAGAGATAACTGAGAGGGGGGGTGAATCAGTTATCTACAAGAATAACTTTAAACATAAACTCAACAAGATAACACAAAAATGAACAACACAATTTTGGTAACGGGGAAAACCAAATTAGGTAAAAAATCCCAGTGGCAATTAGCACCCACAAATAATTGTACTACTTTATAATGATCCTTGTTAGAAGATCTTGCAACCCTGTTAGGAGTTGATCTTTACAATGAAATAAGTACAGAGACCTGGTTAGAGGTCGGACCCTGTTAGGATTCTTTTATAAATAACCCTATTAGTGGTGAGGACTCACTATCCAAGAGCTCACTGCTCAAATGATGAAGGCTGCAACCTTCTAGAAGGTAGATATACACTATATCTAAAAATGAACTATTTGTGTAGAACTGTTGTCTTGATCAGTTCCAGTGAATTGTAATCTTCTTCTAATTCTTCACATAGATCTTCAATTGATGGATGATGTAGACTTATTGTCTAACTTTCTTCTCTACTCTGGCTTATTCCTTTCTCACTTCATTCAATTTTTGTAATCACAATTGAACTACTATATGTATCTTCCCCAAGGATAAGGTCACGGTGACTATAGGAAACACTTTAGTAACTTCCTTGTTGGCTTAACTAAGCACGCAATCAAAGTTAGGACCGCGCAAATCAAAATGAATAGATGCATCACTTCACATAGTCGGCTCTACCAAATTAACTCAAACATCACGCTTTCATTAAAACATGTTTAGTGCCTTTGGATAATCATCATTAAATCATAACTAAACATGAATACAAACACGCATATCCCAAAGATAGGTGCAACTCAAGAAATAATGTAAATACATCGGCTCTTAACAGATAATCTTCAGAAACTGTAACTACCAAACTAGATTAACATAACTCAACTGAAATTGCATATCTGAATCTACATGTATGAACATTACATCTAGAACATGTCTACAACATAGATGTAAACGTGAAAGGCTCAAGAATATTTGTACTAATAATTGCTAATAGGACAGTGTTGTATATTATATGTTGTCATCAATGACAAACATACAATCAACTATTTGCATAGAAGAAAATCTCCAACAATCTCCCCCTTTGAAATTGATGGCAACACATGATATGAAAAACACCATCAACCCAAAGTATCCTTCTTCTTTTTACAATCTTCTCAATATCCTCATCAAAAGCTCCTCTTAACTGCTGCATCTCTTTTTACTTTATTTTTAATTAATGTGTACTCCCCCAGAGTATATGCTCCCCCTAACTATATACTTCCCCTTTGACATCAATGGCAAAGGGTGCCAAAAAAAATTAAGCATAGGTACTACTCCAAAAGTAGAGTAGTCAACCACTCATTAGTAACCTAGGACTGATGCTCTTGCTACAAGTTCCAATCAGACTCAAGAAAGGGAATTACTCCCAACTTCTCCCTGAGATACTCAAAAATATCTTTTGGTAAAGGCTTTGTAAAAATATCTACTAATTGTTCTTTCATGCTCACATAATCCAACTTTACTTCTTTATTTGCAAATTTTTTTCTGAGAAATTGATATTTGATCTCAATGTGTTTTGTATTTGCGTGCATCATAGGGTTATTTGACATATTGATAGTGCTAGTGTTATCATAGTGAATAAAAATAGGATAATAAATCTAAATACCAAAGTCTTTAATCATATGCTTGATCCAGACCATTGTTGAACAATTCAATTCTGTTGCAACATACTCAGCTTATGTTGTTGACTGAGACATACTGCTCATCTTGAGGTACTCTTCCTATCATCAACACAACCTGACCAATCTACATATGTATACACATGAAGTTTTATATTATCTAAGTTAGGATACCATAAGCCATAGTCTATAGTCCCCTTTAAGTATCTGAATATCCTTTTTATTTCCATTAGGTGATTTTGTTTAGGTTTAGCTGCAAAGCTTCCAACAATGTGAACTGCATTAGAAATATCTAGTCTAGATTGAGTAAGGTATATGAGTTTTCCAATCATAGACTTGTATAATGTCTTATCAACTGTTGTGGAATTATCATCTTTAGAAAGCTTTCTTCCTGTTATCATGGGGGTGCTTGCTATTTTGTAATCTTCCATTTTGAAAATCTTCAATATCTCATTCACATACTTAGACTGATTTATGAATATGCCTTTGTCTATTTATTTTACATTCAATCCCAAAAAATATTTGATTGGTCCAATCATGCTCATTTCAAACTCACTTTGCATCTCTTTGGTGAATTCTACACTAAGCTTGTCATTACCTCCAAAGATAATGTCATCAAAAAAGATAGAAACAAGTAGTAGTCCATCAGGTGTCTCTCTCATGAATAAGTTGCAATCTACTACTCCCTTTTTGAATCCAATATTGGTTAAGTAACCATCAAGTCTCTCATAGCAAGCTCTTGGGGCCTATTTAAGTCCATAAAGGGCTTTCTTTAGTCTGTATACCATGTATGGTTTTTCTGATAAACTAAATCCTTTAGGCTATTCTATGTAAACTTATTCCTTCAAGTCATCATTCAAAAAAGGTGACTTGACATCCATTTGATATACTTTAAAGTTCTTGAATGTTACATAGGCCAAAAATAAATTGATAGCTTCTAGTTTGCTTATAGGGGCAAATGTATCAGTGTAGTCTATTCCTTCTATCTGTGCATATCCTTTACATACCAGTCTTGCCTTATTTCTTACCACTGTACCTTCTTCATTCATCTTATTTCTAAATATCCACTTTGTTCCAATTACATTTTTGTCACAAGGTATAGGAACCAATTCCCATGTATAATTCTTGATTATCTGATCTAATTCTTCCTTCATATCTTTTTGCCAATCTGAATCATTGGATGCATCTTCAACACTTAAAGGTTCAATTTGTGAAAGTAAACATACTTCTTCATCAACTGTTAAACCTTTTGCTTTAGATCTTGTCAAAACTCTACTGCTCTGATCTCCAATGATATCTTCCTTTGAATGGTATCTAGTTGTTAATTTTGGAACTTTAGGTGTGACATCTTCATTTGTAATTTGTGATTCCTCTTTGCTTATTTCAGGGTCATTGCAAGATACATCAATACAATCAAACATTTCTTCAATAATTGTTTCTTTACTGCTAGGCCTGGGTTCATCTTCAATCATAGGTGCACAATCATAGTATCTTTCTTGAATCATGATCTTCTCATCGATCTTCACATGTGTACTTTTGATTATCTTCTTTAATCTCAAGTTAGAACATCTATATGTTTTTCTTTTTGTAGAGTAACCAAGGAAAATACCTTCATCACTTCTGGAATCAAACTTACCAACACCATCATCTCTCTTGATGTAACACTTGCTTCCAAAGATTTTGAAGCATTTTACTGTAGGTACATTACCAAACCAAAGTTCATAAGGTGTCTTATCTACACCTGGTCTTAGTTGTATTATGTTGATAGTATAGACTGTTGTATTGACTACATCTCTCCAATAGGTGTGTGCAACTTTACCTTCTATCATGATAGTTTGTGCTGTGTCAAGTATGATCATATTTATTCTTTTTGCAATCTCATTCTCTTGAGGCATTCTAGGAGCACTCAACTGCATTTTGATCCCATGTTCTTTGCAATACTGATAAAACTGGTTAGAGGTGAATTCTCCTCCTCTATCTGATCTTAGACACTTTAGTTTTAATCCAGACTCATTTTCAACTTTAGCTTTGAATATTTTGAACTTCTCAAAATATTCAGACTTATCCTTTAAGAACGCAACCCACATCATCCTTGAAAAATCATCAACAAACAAAATAAAGTACCTTTTCTCCATAGTATGATCTTGTTTGAATAGGACCACATAAGTCTGTATGCACTAGATCCAATTTGTTTTTTTCTGAGTTCTTCTTTCTTCTGAATGAGCTCCTTACATGCTTTCCTATCACACATTCCCTGCACATAGTATCAACTGGTCTTGTAATACTAGGAAGGTCTCTTACTGCCTTTACATTGCTTATCTTTACTATGTTGTCAAAATTGATGTGACAAAGTCTTTTGTGCCATAGCCAACTGTCATCTACTTTTCCAACAAAATAACTTACTTTTGAATTGAGTTGAAAGACATTACCTTTAGTCTTAGATCCTAATGCAATCATATCTCTTTGTTTGTTATTAATGATGCACTTGTTTTCTTTGAATTCCAACTGATATACTTTGTCAAGCAATTGTCCAACACTTAGTAGGTTATGATGTAAACCATCAACATAAAGAGCATCATCTGTCTTGTTATTTACATCTAAGGTAATAGAACCTCTGCCTATGATAGGTTTGGGAGTGTTGTCTCCAAATCTAATCATGCCACCTTTATACTTGTCCATATGTACAACTATGTCTTTGTCTCCTGTCATGTGATGTGAGTATCCACTGTCAATGATCCAGTCAGTTCTGATGTCTTCTTTGGAAACTAATGCTAACTCTTGTGCTTTCTTTTCATCTTCATTGTCCATTTCTTCAAGTATTTTCTCAATGTCTTTAATGGAAATGAATCCAATTTCATCTTCTCTTGAGTCATCATTAGTTACACCATCTTCAGCATGATGGCATTCTTTAGTATATTTGGGCTTGTAATCTAATCTAAATTTCTTGACTCTTGTAGGACACTTGGATGCAAAATGGCCAACTTTGTTGCATGAAAAACATTTGAATGGTAGTTTTCCTTCATATTTTCCTTTACCTTTCCTTCCTTTCATGGAAATCATAGAAATAATTTATTCTAGTTCTGTATCGACTTCTTCTTTCTCATTATTACTAGAGCTGCTCAAGAATTTCTTACCATGGACTGAGGCTTTGAAGGTTGTTTCACTTTTAGGTTATGTCTTCAATCTTGATATCTCAAAAGCAAATATTTTTTTGATCAAAGTCTCTCTCTTAAAGTATTTTGAATATTGCATAGTCTCATCTAAGATATTGATCTTTCTCTCATAGTCTATTGTCAATGTAGTCATTATTTTGTCCATTATGTCTTCCTCTGAAATTTCTCCACCATTGTTTCTGATTCCTAAAACTGCTTCATTAATCCTCTGATTGTAAGCTCTAATGTTCTCTTTAGGTAGAATCTCTAAGTTGTTATACCTATTTTTCCTTGTCTTTCTCCATGCATTCTTTGCTTGAATATCTCCTTCAAACATGTCTTCTAAATACATCCATATGGTGTGGGCTTTGTCTTCTTTCTTGATCTCAGAAAATTCATTGTCACATAATGCACTTATAAGGGCTTCCTTTGCAATTGCATTAGTAGTGACTACCTCCTTTTGTTTACTAGTAGTATCATCTTTTGCAAGGTCTTTCAGAGGGGGAACAACAACTTCTTGTGTGGCTATTTCAAAAATTTCAAAACCAACGCACTGTAGATGTGTTATCATTTTGTTCTTCCAATCAAGATAATTCTCTCCATCAAACTTAGGACTCTCTTTTCTAAAGTATGCCATCTGATCTACCTTAAGATGATAATATTTCTCTCTAAGGCACTTGGCTCTGATACCAATTGTTAGGAATAGTCCCAAGAGATAACTGAGAGGGGGGGGTGAATCAGTTATCTACAAGATTCAAGTCTTTTTCCAATTAAGTATTAAATAACTTTAAACATAAACTCAACAAGATAACACAGAAAGGAACAACATAATTTTGGTAATGGGGAAAACCAAATTAGGCCCTGGTGGGAATTAGCACCCACAAATAACTGTACTAGTTTATAATGATCCTTGTTAGAAGATCTTGCAACACTGTTAGGAGTTGATATTTACAATGCAATAAATACAGAGACCTGGTCAGAAGTTGGACCCTGTTAGGAGTCTTTTACAAATAACCCTGTTAGGGGTGAGTGCTCACTGTCCAAGAGCTCACTACTCAAATGATGAAGGTTGAAACCTTCTAGAAGGTAGATATACACTATATCTGAAAATGAATTTTTTGTGTAGACATGTTGTCTTGATCAATTCCAGTGAATTGTAACCTTCTTCTGATTCTTCACATAGATATTCAATTGATGAATGATGTAAACTTACTGTCTAACTTTCTTCTCTACTCTGTCTTATTCATTTCTCACTTCATTCACACTTTGCAATCACAATTGAACTGATATATGTATCTTCTCCAAGGATTAGGTCACAAAAACTGTAGGACACACTTCAGTAACTTCCTTTTCAGCTTAACTAAGCAGGCAATCAAAGTTAGGACTGCACAACTCAAAATGAATAGACGCGTCGCTTCACATAGTCGGCTCTACCAAATTAACTCAAACATCATGATTCTATTAAAACATGTTTAGCACCTTTGGATAATCATCATTAACTCATAAATAAACATGAATACAAACACACATATCTCGAAGACAGGCGCAACTCAAGAAACAATGTAAATACGTTGGCTCTTAACAGATAATTTCCAGAAACTGTAACTGCCAAAATAGATAAATATAACTCAACTGAAACTGCATATCTGAATCTACGTGTATGAACATTACATCCAGAACATGTCTAAAACATAGATGTAAATGTACAAGGCTCTAGAATATTTGTACTAATAATTTCTTACAGGACACTGCAGTATATTATATGTTGTCATCAATGACAAACATACAATCAACTATTTGCACAGAAGCAAATCTCCAACATTATCATCATTCATCATTTGTAGAACATCGGAGTTGATACAATCCTTACTAGTGCCACTACAATAATAAGAATATGAATATGACTTTCATCAGATAAGATATGGGAAATGAACGTAAGCACCAAGGAACAAAAGCCAAGATGTCATGAACATTGTTTCCAGTTGATGTTACAAGAGTACACTAGTATCGAGGCATTCAAAGCCAAGATAACCATGAGTGCGATTGTGCATAAACAAAGAAAGAAATAATAGTCAAGGAGATAGTACCAACCTCACTATGGTGTACAAATAAAGAAGATCGATGGGTGTGAGGCGTTTCCATCTTAATGCGGGAGCTCTTATCACATACACCCTATTTATTTGACATTGCCAGATCATCCGGACTACACCAACAAGTAGTAGACAAGGAAAATATCAAGGAAATCCATGAGAACAGACAACATACATAGAAATTTTCAATCATAGCTCAACTAGTTTCAAAGTTTTCAAATATGTATGTGTATATGGGTGTTGAAAAACACCGTTGTGTTTGTGAGTGCATTGTGTTTGATTGTCATTGATAGATGTTTACGTTGCGATATCCAATGTGTGTTGAAAAACATAGATGTGTCCAAAGATAGTTTTAAAAACACTGTTTGAATTGGGGTGTTGAGAAGTGCCATTTTTTGTTAGTAGATAGTTGTCCTTTAGAAGTGACAAGATTATTAACTCTAGATGCGATCAGATTTGGGGACCCATGCCCCTAGTAGCAGTGACTGACTTGATATATGTTGCGAGGACAAAATAGGTTTGGTTGCCCCTAGGAATATGGTGTTGAATCAGTGTCAAGTTTGGAGGGTTTGCAAAGGAACCAGAGTCTCATGAAAGTGACTGAAAGCTATGTACAAACTAAAGCAAAGAATCATCAACACTAAGTATTGATAGGTAGAGTGTTTGAGTATAACTCCAACTGTAACAGATGTGAGAAATATCAATAGTATGGCGACAGTAGGCAGGCACAGTGAGAACCACTGGTGACTGACATGAGAGAGATTCTCAAGTGAAGAGATCATAAGACTAGCTAGACATCAGCAGGCAGACGCAGTGAGAATAACTGGTGACTGATGTTAGGGAGATTCTCAAGGAGAGAGAACTAAGTATAAGCTGAGCAAAAGTAGGCATAAGTAGTGAGAACCACTAGTGACTATCAAGAAGTAGATCCAAAAAGGTAATAGGATAGTGCCCCCTAGACCAAGAGGGTTGCCCTGAGAGTATGACCAGTTTCAATCCATGTAAGTTAGTGTCTTGACGGGAATTGAGAGCATGCTGAAAAGCAAATTCAAGTACGAAAGAAGGAAAGAAAATGTATAAAGACAAGTAGTGCTACAATAGATATAGAAATGGGGAAAAAGAGGTGCCTGTTTACCAGGTTTTCACCTTCTTGACAGAAATTCTTTTTTTTTTTGCTACCACGACGCTTGTTTTCCAAGTTTTCATCAATGGCACCTTTTCTCTTTTTCTCTTTTTTTTTTTTGTATTTTTGTATTTTTTAATTATTTTTTTATTTGTGGAATATATGATTTGTTTGGAGATACATCAAAGCACCTATTGCTAGTTTTTCACTAAGAGGATCATTTTTTTAGGACATTTTCTGATTTTTAGAAATTTTTTAGGACTTTACTATATACATGAGCATACTGAAGATGTCTCAGCTGTAGAACCATTTTAGATGAAGAGCGTTAATCCGCTCCTTGAGTTGCTCCCCTTCAGTATTATAAATTTGATAGGTGCTAGACCCAAATACTATAGTGACAACATACGAACCAAGACAATTTGCTCAAATTTCCCTTTCTAGATATGATGTTGATTCTTAGGGTTCTCCCTCAGAATCAGGTCACCCACTTGGAAGTCCCCTGGTCGAACCTTCTTATTATAGCTCTTGGACATCCTCTTCTGATATAATCTAAGGTGATCGAATGCCACTTGATGATGTTCATCAAGTATTTCTAGCTCTTGTAGCTAATATATTCTGTTATCATCATTAGTAATAAGGCCCTTCAGAGAGACTTACAGAGAAGGAATCTCAACCTCAATTGGTAACACAACATCTAATCCATAAACCAAAGCATAGGGTGTAGCCCCTGTTGGTGTTCTTATTCTTGTATTGTATGCCCAGAGAGCTGGATTGATCTGGAGGTGCCAATCTCATCCAGATTTATGAACTATGTGATGCCAGATTTTAAGGATTGTCTTATTTGATGCTTTCACCTATCCATTACCCTGAGGATAATAGATGGAAGACCAGTGCTGAGTGATTTTAAACTTAGAGCATTGCTCTGTCAAGTCCTTATTTTTTAATTGCCCCCCATTATCAGTCATTATTGATGAGGGTACACCATACCTATAGATGATGTAGTTGAGAATGAACATTGCTACAGATTTGCCATTGGCCACGGTGACAGGGACTGCCTCCACCCACTTGGTAAAATAGTCTATAGCTGTGATGATGAACTTATGTCCATTTGAGGACGAGGGATAAATATGACCCACCAAATCAAAGGCCCATTGTTGAAATGGCCAGAAAGTGATGAAGGGAATAATCTCCTTGGCTAGAGCATGAATCAGATTTCCATGTAGTTGAAACTGTTTGTAAGACTTGGCAAATTGTGTGGCTTCCTTTTCCATATCTTGCCAATAGTAACCAGCTCTAATAAGTTTATGGGCCAGTGTCAAACCATTAGAGTGAGACCCATAGATGCCTTCATGCACCTCTACTAACACATATTTGGACTCATCGGGTTCTAAACACCTAAGAAGGGTACCATCTAGACCTTGCCTATACAAGTCATTAGCGATGATGACAAACTGTGAAGCACTACAGATTAATTGATGCTTCTCATTCCAGGTGTAAGTGTCTAGAACAATCTGGTCACAAAGGTAGGAATAAATATGATGGTAGCAGGATGAGTCATGTCCAATGATAGAACAGGTCATCCAGGACTTAGGGGAATCATAAGCTGGGTAGCGTAACGTCTCCACTAGGAATTCATGTTGGAAGTCATTTTCTAGCATCTGTAGCATAGAAGAAAGAGAAGCCATGGCATCAGTTTCTTTATTGTCTTACCTTGGAACCTGGTTAAATGTGATGTGAAAAAAATACTTTCTGAGGTCATCAACCAACCATTTATAAGGCACCAGCTTGTCATCTTTTTTCTGATAGATATCATTTACTTGATTGATGACTAATTGTGAATCTCCAAGGACATGAAGCTCGTCCACTCACCACTCAAGGGAAATCTTCATACCATTGATCAAAGATTCATACTCGATGATGTTATTTGTACAAGGAAACAACATCTTGTTTTCTTTTGGTAGAGTACTTTTGAGGTGTGATGAATAGTATTCCAGCACCCAACCCCTGTTGCGTAAATGAACCATCAAAGAACATAGTCTAGGATTTATGCATGAGAAGTAATATGAACTCAACTAGAAATTTGATATTCACTGGTTGATGATCTACTAGAGGTGCTTCCACCAATTGATCTACAATTGCTTTCCCCTTGATAGCTTTTCTTTCTACATACTCAATATCAAATTCAATGAGAAGCATGACCCACTTGGCTAGTCTACCTGTGAGGGTAGCTTGACTGAGTAAATATTTCAAAGGATCAATATTAGCAATGAGGCGTGTAGTATGAGCTAGCATGTAGTGTCATAGTTTTTGTGAAGAAAATACCACTGCGAGGAAAGCCTTATCTATAATAGAATAGTTTGTTTCATATGAGACTAGAATTTTACTAATGTAGTAGATAGCCCTTTCTTTGTTGTTCTGATCTTCTTCAGCTAATATGACTCCCAATGATGTATCTATAGCAAAGATGTAAAGTATGAGCGTCTTCCCATGAATAGGAGGCATCAATATTAGCAGGTTCACAAGATATTGTTTGATTTTTGTGAACCCCTTATCACATTCTTTGTTCCATTGGTAAGCCACACCTTTGTGTAAAGTCTTGGTGAATGGTTGTGACTTGTCTGCCAGTTGTGAGATGAAGCACCAGATAGATTGTAATCGGCCTTGAAGTCCTCTCATTTGTTTGATATTATTTGGTGGTGGCATTTCCATGATAGCTTGAACTTTCTCAAGATCCAATTCTATGCCTTTTGCAGAGATGATATAACCAAGTAGTGTTCCAGATGTTACGTTGAATGCACATTTCTTAGGATTGAGCCTCAGACTGAACTATTCCATGCAATCCAGTATAGGACCTAGATTCACAAGATGTTTCTCTCAGTGCATGCTCTTAGCTAGAGTGTCATCAACATAACCTTCCATTGTTTTATGCATCATGTCATGAAATATAGTGGTGACGGCTCTATGATATGTAGCACTAGCATTTTTGAGTCCAAAAGTCATGATGTTCCAAGAGAAAGTTCCCCATGCACAAGTGAAAGTGGTTTTATCTTGATCTTCTGACATAATCTTTATCTAGTTGTAGCCGAAGAAACCATCCATTAGTGATTACATTTCATATCCTGTTGTCATATCTACAATCATATCAATATTGGGCAATGGAAATTTGTCCTTAGGACATGTATTATTCAAGTCTCTAAAGTCTATGCAGACTCAGATAGATTTTTCATATTTTGACACTGGAACAATGTTAGAGATTCATTCTACATAATCAATTGCTCTAATAAATACTGGTTTAAGAAGTTTCTCCAATTCAGCTTTGACAAGTAGAGCCACATGTCGATGCATTTTCCAAAGCTTTTGTTTGACAGGCTTGATGCCCTGTGCAATGGACAAATGATGCATGATTAGATTAGGGTCTAATCCTGGCATGTCTGAATATTTCCATGCAAACTTTATCTTTTTTCTCTGGAAGAATGTAATGAATTCCTCTCTTTTTGCCTTAGATAATGATTGTGCCAAATGAAGGATCTAAGGTTTAGCTTTTGTACCCAAGTTGACTAGTTGAGTTGGCTCAATAAGCACCAATGATCATTCCTATAAGTGACTTGGAAGTGTATCAAGTGTCTCATCCTTGGGCACCTCAGAGAGGTTTTCACCTTTGGATACGTCCGTTATTTTGACTTTTTTAGGCTCTAACATTGCCACAATATGGTTTTCACCATCAGAGCGCCTATTTTTTCTTCTTTTGATTTTTTGACTGAGATACTTGATATCGACCTCAGTCATGTTGAAATTGTCTTCACTAGTGGAGGATGTTATATGTTTGACAACGTTGAGGTAACAGGAAAGGTCATAGTCATTCTGGAATGTAAGGACTTCATTAGATGGGGAGGGAGAGTTCCAGTCTATAAGCTCGGGATGGTGGAGTGAAAGAGGAGTGACAGGTTCATGTGCATTCATGGTATAATCATCAAAAGCATGAACTAGCAAGTCGAGACCTAGAGGAATCTCATCCAAAGGTGTATTCAAATTCCTTTGACCCCTAGCAACTATAGTAGACAACACGTTAACATCGATGGAATCGAACTCATGTGACCTTACACTAGACTCTTCACCTACTTCAAGAATGTTTTCATATCCATGTACTGTATCTATATCAATTTCATAGGTGGCATATGAAAAATCATCACACTCGTACTCATTAGATTCTATTTCATCATTAGGTGTCATATCAAGAACATGAGTGAAATCAACCCTTTGTCCCCAGTTTGGATGAGTTCTACCTAAAACCTCTACTATGGTTAGATGAGTACCTTTAGACCTAGGTGCCTCATCAGTGCTTGTAGCATTATCTACTTCTTGTTTAGTGAGAAGTGGCTGGGTTTGATCCTATTCAAATTGCTCTTGGAAGTGTGGTGGTATGTATAAATCACCTTGATGACCTGGATTCGCAGTTTGCATTTCTTTCCACCGCTCATACGTTAATGGAACAAGTGAAGTAGTTTCATTAGAGTCGCTGTCAGTCTCAACTGTACTAACACACGGTATAAAATCATCTAGCTCAGCAAAGAATGCTACCAGATATGGAGGAATGGGACAAGGGAAGCAGTCCTCCTCAAAGCAATCTTCAGATGCTTCAATTTTAGATGTACCTTCAGGTATTGGTTGTTGATCTATTTGAGGTACAAATTGGTTTATCCCTAGTTGAAATGGGAACTTCTTGAAGCCTATACCTATAGAGTCACGTGTTCCTCAACCAATATCTTCTGGTGGTGCGAGCAATCCTTTATGATTTGCACCTATGGGACCATTCCCTTTATAGAAAAAGAATTGGATAATAGTCAGACCCTTGCCATATTGTTAAGGTTTTATATCACAAGGTGTAGGGGTTTGTTCAGATTTTCCTCCCCTTTATAGATCCAAGCTTTGATAGTCCTATTTTCATCTTCTTCTTCTAATGGTGTCATGGCCTATAAAAAAGGTACCACAATATTTTGTTTGAGGAGAAGCTGTAGAAGGTTTAGTGTTCTCAAAAGTTCTCCCATAAGAACGTGGAGAGAAAGGCAGAGATGTAACAGATAGCACATGTTCAATCTAATATCCTCCCATGTTAGATTCCTTGCGTGCTAGAGCCTTTTCCATTTGCTTTAGTTTAGTCTCAAAGAACTCAATAGACTCTCTATTGGTGGGCACAAACATGTCAGCATATTTTGTGAGTGTGTTGCAATCATAGCGTGTATTAGCAGGTATAGTCACTTCAGATCCTTGGAATGGGAACTTAATTCACTGATGGTATGTTGAAGGGATAGCCTGCATTTCATGGATCCATGTCCTTCCCAATAGAATATTGTATGCCAAAGGAATGTCAAGTACTTGACAGATAAAATCCCTTTCAATAGGGCCAACTCTGATCGGTAACACAACTAGCCCCTTAGATTTTTGTTCTTCTTCATCATAGGCCTTAATAGTAATCTTTTTGTGGGCATCTATGCAGTCTTCACCGTAACCTAACTCAGTAAGGAAGTTAGCAGAGAAAATGTTGAGGCCAGTGTCGTTATCTATGAGAACATGACGAACGCACTTTGGACCAATCATGACTTCAATGTGCAAGGGGTTATTATGCAGGTGACTCAAAGAATGGTCGTCTTCCTCAGAAAAAGACAAGTAACGAGAGGAGGTCAAGCGACCTACCATAGATTGAAACTGGTCAAGATCGAGATCCTTTGGAACATTTGCCTTAGTGAAGGCTTTGTCAACAATCTCCCTATGAGAAGGGGAGATTTTTAGTAGCTTGAAGATGGTGATTTGAGTGTTAGTACATTGTAATTGATCTAGTATGTTGTAATTGGCAGCATTAGATGAGGTGGTCAACTTTGGATTCTTGTTGGTAGAGCCAACATGAGCTTTGTCTGCAGGTTATGTTGGTGTAGATATAGAAGGCTCAGGGCCTTTGAGAATGATCTCAGCACAAGATCGAGTAATAGTGTTTGCACAAACCTGAGACTGTTCTTGTTCAGATGGCTGAGGTGCAGACCCTCGCAAGATAAAAGGAGTTTTGGGCATGGGAGTATCTTCCCTTCCCTTGAGAATGACAATGTTATAGTATTCAGTATCAACAAGTTCAACCATATTAATGACATTGTTGTTATTGGTGTATGTATAGTTGACCTTGGCATCAATATTCTTGCCTTTGGATGACTCACCTTTCCCATGAGGAGGAAATGGGTCTTTAAAAGCTTGGTGGTCTGAGTTCTTGTTGTGGCCTCCCATAGAAATAACCTCACTATCAATAAGGTCTTGGATCTTATGTCATAATTGAATGCAGGTAGTTGTCTTGTGACCCTTGTTCTGATAGTAATCACAAAATGTGGATTCATTCCACCAAGATGGTCGAGGTCGTGAATCAAAAGGATGTGAGTTATCTAGAGGAGTGAATAAATGGTTGTCCAAGAGAGTCTTGTAAACTGCATCAAGAGATTCTCCTAAAGGAGTGAACTCACATTTGGTTCAAAGAGCCCAAGGTTTAGATCTGGAAAAATGCAAACTACTCGGTTTGGATTCTACTGCAGCCTATTAAGTGGCTTTGGCTACCTACATAGTGGTAGTGAGATTAAAAGAAGCCTTTGGAGGCTTGGGAGTCACATTGTCTACAACTCCATCATTGAAAACATTTTTGTTCTTGTTGGGAAATTTGGATTTATCTTTTCTTGAGGAGGAAGATCCTTGTTTATTTTCCTTGTGTAAGGTCAGTTCTCCTTTCTTGACCATAAATGTCTCAATATTCACATCTTGTTTAATCATGTCATCAAAGGTTAAAGGACCTTGCAGCTATACATGATACCCAAATTTGGGAATAAGATTGTCTAAAAAGATGTCCAACTTTTTAGATTCGGGTATTTTGTGAGAATATCTGGAATAGAGTTGTCTCCATCTCTGGAGGAATGTCAAGAAATATTCCCAATGATTTTGTTTCAAGTTGCAAAGATCTCAGATGTGAACCGGATGCTGGATATTGTGAAAATAGTGTCGTAGAAATAAATTGGCAATTTTATCAAAAGTCTTGATGCTAGTTGGTAACCTAGAGAACCACTCCATAGCCGGCCCTCCCAAACTACATGGGAAGAGATGCATGAGGTAGGTTTGATCATGTCTAAACTCCATAGAGAAATTACCAAACTCTCTTAGATGATCTTGGGGATTAGAGGTACCCAAGTATTTATCATACTTGGGAAGTTCAACTCCTTTAGGAAAAGTAGGCATGCATAGACTTTTATCAAATGGGAATGGACAAATGCTTTCTAGCATGAATTGTGTAGTGGGTTTGTCTTTATCCTTCATGAGTTGAATTTTTTCTTGCATACTTTGAACTTGTTTTTGTAACTTGGAGTTTTTAGTTTCTTCCTCTTTAGTGAGAAGTGTCTCTACATTGTAATTGGAGGGTAACTTAGCCCCTTGATTGACTAGTTTGAGAAGATATTTCTCTTTTTCCTCCGCTAGAAGAATTCCCATCATCTTGCGGAAATGTTTATTGGCACGAGCACCTTCAATATCTACTTGGGCTATATCTGTCTCCTCATCATTAGGGGGGTTTTGATAATGGAATTTACCCTTGGTTTTAGAGAGATCATCTCTACTTTGTTCACCTGATTGGTCATTGTGTGTAAGAAAATACACCTTCATGAAATTAAGAATGTAAGCAACAATTCTATGGAAAGATAAAGAAGTTACTCTAAGACTTGAAACCAAACAAACTATATTATCTCATCGGTCTCTATCCAAGCTTTGTTAAGAGAGCTCTTAGGCTCCCTCTCAAGGACAATCCTAGAATGAGATATGTATGAAATTTAAATGCTCAAATCTAACTAGAATGCTCAAATTGCTCAACAATGCTCCAAGATCATAAGAGAAAATAGAAAATGCTCCTAAACATGATATGCTAAATTAAATGCAAATGCTAAAACTCTCTCAAAAGTTCTCAAATGCTCCTTAATATGCCTATAATAAGGATGCTTTAGCTCTTGAATTCTTGGATCCCAAACACAAAGGAATTTTCTTGTATTTATAGCATTTTCCCAAGGGTAGGGGGTAGAGTGAATTGATCATGATCAAAGCTTGGTTAAGTCAAAATCTTTGAGGTGTTTGCAAATGGAGAGAAAGTTGGTTGGTTGTCTCAAATAAATAGGAATTAAATAACTCCATCATTTAATTAAATTAGCCATGGAAGGGTGATTGGGTTGGATTTGATCCTTTTTGATTTGAACTATACAATTGAAAAATCAATTGCACAATTTGATTAATCCCTTTAGGCTTGAATTTAATTATTTGATCATTTAATTTGATTTGAATTTTGTTCCTTTGATTTGATAAATGTCCATTTGATTTGCATTGAGATGATATTATGAAGCATTTGGCT
>MU223194.1:1742232-1763999 GCA_018584345.1 Thuja plicata
AAAAATCAATTGCATAATTTGATTAATCCCTTTAGGCTTGAATTTATTTATTTGATTTCATGATTATTTGATCATTTAATTTGATTTGAATTTTGTTCCTTTGATTTGATAAATGTCCATTTGATTTGCATTGAGATGATATTATGAAGCATTTTGCTGAGATTTATGATTTGAAATGTTTGAGATATACCTGGTAAATTTTAGGAGTCTACAGTCATGATCTACCATCTTGCTAGAATGCGAGTGTTCAGTGTGCAAAGATTCGAAGTGAGGAGGTTGAGGGTCCAGAGGTGTAGTACCTATGGGAGCTCTTGTTGTTTTGCTAGTGTCAAGTTCAGGAAACAACTCTTCAGAATTTGTATGTTGTTCAAACAAGGGGTTTCGAACCTGACTAAAATCCACTGGAAATGATTGTTTGATGGAAGGGGGATGTGAGGATTCCCCACTACACTCAGATTGTGTGAAAATTTTAGGACAACTTTCTACTTGGTTGATGGGTCTACTTCTACCTTGTTTAGTGACACGTGAAGGGATTTTTTGCCACTTCGAGTTGTAACAGTCATAGACAAAGATTATACAAGGAATTTCAACTAGGACCATGCTTGAAATTGTCTCAAGGTAAATGCACAAAGTACCAAAAGGGTGAGGTATATCTGGTGTGAATTGTCAAAATAAATAAGGCTAGAATAGTCAAGAGGTGACTATCGTGACAAAAGATATGACAACATAGTAGAAAGAGAATGAAAGATATGAGACAAGACAAGTTTAAGCGAGAATCACTTAATTCTCAACCCAAAAAATCTAGTTTCAAACTGTGTGTAGACAGAAGAAAGATAAACAGACCCAAAACAAGAACTAGATTTAGTAGAAGTATGCTAGATAGACAGGAAATAGCTCATTATTTTGGCAAAATGATACAGACTCACGTGAAGAAGTACTTTCCTATGTGAATATTCTCACAGGCTTGCGTAAGACTTTGCAGTCCAGCATGAAAAATCACAGAGAAAGGTGAAAGACTGGTGAATAAATAGTAGTAGATTTGTAAAATGTCATGTGACAATTGATAGCGTGTTGCGTGAAGTTTCTTAGAGAATGATGCAAAGATGGCAGAATATCATGCGAGGTTGTGCAGTAAAACATGCAAAATTCTATAAAATAGACAGTTAGGACCGGATTGCATTTTTTGAGATGGATTATGTTGTGTTCTAATAGAAAGTTCAAGTTGCAGATTATTTTGGTCATGTTTGAATTTGGCAAGTTGTGTGTTTTGACACTTGTTTTGATTGTTTAAATGATACACCCACACAAAACACATTAAGCAAAATGTTTGTAGTATCAGAACAGACACATCAAAATCTTAGGTGAGCGAGGGCAGAATCTATTGAATTTCCACTTGAACTGAAGTTCAGCCATGCCTACAAATAGCGGATAACTTAGAAGCTTGGAGATGCGGGCTCCTCCTTACATGTGCACTCACTTCTCAGGCACACCAAGCTTCGAATCCCAAGAGAATTTCTTTCCAAAGGACTATTGTCTCTACTAAGAGCCGTGAAAGTGTGGGACGTCTTAGTCGGTCTCTAACCTTCTACGCCAATAGATAGAGGGATTTTGGATACTATAACAAAGGTTTTTAGTAAGGACATCCATTTAGGTGGTTGTGATCAAGTCATTTTCTCAATAAAGGGGGCTCTCCCAATCTTTTCAAAGCATGGTTTTCACCTTAACAATGTAGGGACTTTAACGCACCACTAGGGTACTAGAGGAGATTTTGGTTTCCACAATAAATTCACACCTGTTCATTGTGAGATTAATGACAATGGCATTTTTATATACCGGTTTGGAAGGGCTTGGCTTTAGCCTATTACCGGTTGGGCAATCCACTCTCACTGGCTCTATTAAATCACTTGGGAGGTAGCCACTCTAGAAGAATCATATGAACTTATCTTACACACAAGATCTGTAAAGGTGACTTACACACAAGATCTGTAAAGGTGAGGGGAGAGGATACATTCATATAGTTCTTTGGAATTACAAACTAGAAAACACTTCAAGCACGCAAGACAATGATTCATTTTAAGCACCAATTTGAAGCATTTTCTAACTACTAAAAATAGACATGAGAGTTTTGTGAAAATACGCAAGGTCTTCAACAAACGTCCAGTAAATACCTTAGTAGTTTGTAATTGCTTTCTTCATTCTTAGCATCCTGCAAACCACCATTAATCTGTTCCCAAAAATAAAATTAGAAAAACACAGAAGTCAGGAAACAGCAGATGGTTAGAAAAACCAAGATAATAAATATCAAATAAAGGTCCCTAGTGTCATAGTTCATGCGAAAATTCTCGCAGTCCCACATGAAGAAGTATAGATAATCATGTGAAGAACTAGAAAGTTCGCGCGAGATGCTGTGAAATTTTGTGCGAAATCTCTGACAAAGACGTACGAACAAAGCGCAAAAAATGAAAATAACTACAATAAAATGAGGCCAAAAATTAATTTTTTCAGCCCCATGGTGGGCGCTAGAAATGTATACATTAAATGTGGCCTTTTTATTCAACCATACACTTCAACATAGTCCTTATTCATCAGCCACATACAAAAGTGAATATGATTTATTCATCCTGTATGCCTGTATGATTTGACATGTTGCCTCCTATCCAGACGGGGTTTTAAATGGCTCTCAGAATGAGAGTCTCACAACCTAGACCAATCTAAGAACGGAGGAATTTTCTCCATGAATGCAATGCAAGTTTAATCTAAGAATGAAAGATGCAAGATTAATCTAAGCTAGAAATGAGATTAAACTATGACATGATTTGAATGAGATTAATCTAAGAAAATGAAACTAATCTATTGCAAATGAGAGCTTAATGTAAATGAGATTAGGAACTATAAAATGCATCAGTAATTTGTTATTCTAACAATGCATATCCTTGAATGAGAAATGTGAGTTCTTTTATAGACTGAGAGTCTACTCAGAATAGAAATTTTCCTTTTGCAATAAAACAGATAAAAAATCCAGTTCAGATTAGCAAGTTTTCTTTAAAAGAAAATAATGAACTATTTTCTCTTTGTTTTTAATTATTTTCTTTTATATTTTATTTGTTTTCTTTCTCTTTAAAGCACAGTTAATTCAAAGTTTCCCTTTCTGAACAGGAGAGAAGATTTTTGAGAGAATATTTAATTAAATAAATAGAATATGACCTCATAAATGTTCTTTTCTCAATTATCTAAATAATTAAATTCAATTATTGAAATCAGGATATTTATTTAATAATTAAATATTATTTAATTTATTTTTATGTATTTTAGCTAAAAGTGGTGAATTTAATTTTATTAAAGTGCTAGGACTTTATAATTAAATTAATTCAATCGTAGGGTTTGTTTAGCTAACTGATTGATATTTAGGAATTAAATATAATGTATTATTAATGCAAATTTATGATTTTTTGCATTTGACACTTAGGTCGAGTAAAGTTAGTCAAAACTCAGAATTGCTTAGTTCAATAGGACTTTAATGATTCAGAAGAATGACAAATGCAACAAAATTGGTTAGGGTTGCAAGATGCCAATTTTGGGGTGTTACAATGATGATGATCAAGATGACCTTGATGTCGTCTATGATATAGCTCTAATTGAGAAAGAAGACACAACACTTTACGAAGGATCCCAAACAAATATTCTCGTTATTATATTTTTTTGGTGAACTTGAAGGTTATGAATGATTTATCCAACATAACAATGTCACGTATGTGGAGACATCCAAACCTGAAATGTAATTAATTAATTTAATTAACTACCCATCTTCTATAGTCTTATGTAAATTAATTTATTTAATTTATCTAACATCGTTATCCTATTTAATTAAATAAATATTTATGTTTTATTTAATTAATGATCAAATTCATATTCTTCTATGGTTACTCTATTAATTAAATAGCCTATCTATTTAATTAATTTTCCTATTTTTACTAATCCCCCTGGATAAATTAAGTTAATTTATCTAATGTCCAAAATCTATTTAATTAAATAAACATATATATTTAACTAAATACCCTATTCACACCTGAAAAAATTAATTAAGTTAATTTTTCTAATGTCTAAAATTGATTTAATTAAATAAACCTATATATTTAATTAAATATCCCATTCCCCCTGGATACATTAATTAAGTTAATTTATCTAATGTCTAAAATTTATTTAACTAAATAAACCTATGTGTTTAATTAAATCCCTCACTTTCCTCTATTTTGAATTAAAAGAAATTCAAAATTCAACCCAAAATTATCCTCACTCACTTGCATATTCCTACTCATCCCACTTCCACCCCTTAATTCTACTTTAATTAAGCAAATATCCTATTTGGCTTAATTAATCTGTATCCTCTCCTAATCCCCATCCACTTGCATTTTCCTAATAAAGATTTAGAGAAGCAAAGTCACACTTTGCTTCTTTCATCCAAATCCTCCTCTATTTTGATTTAAAATAAATTCAAAATTCAACTCAAAATATCCTCACCCACTTTCTTCCATTTTGAATTAAAATAAATTCAAAATTCAACTCAAAATATTCTCACCCACTTTCCTCCATTTTGAATTAAAATAAATTCAAAATTCAACACAAAATATCCTCACCCACTTTCCTTTATTTTGAATTAAAATAAATTCACAATTCAACTCAAAATATCTTCACCCACTTTCCTTCATTTTGAATTAAAATAAATTCAAAATTTAAACCAAAATATCCCCACCCACTTGCATTTTTTTAAATATCTCACTTGTTATGTAATTAATCATAATCCATTTTCTAATCATTTGCACAATCCTAACCATAAAGATTAAGGAAACAAAAGTCACACTTTGCTTCCTTCATCCCAATATTCAACTAAATATCTTGGACACTTGTCACAAGGCTATGAGTTTGAAAAAGCACAATCCATGTGATCTCCCTCAAATGCATCTTGGCCATTTACAAAGTTTCGAAACCTAGCCTTTTATTTTCCTTCCTCTTTGCCTATAAATAAAACTCTCTTCCCTTCACAAATTATTCATTCTTCAAGTATTGTTATAATGCCATTTTGAGAAAAATATCAAACCATACCATCATAAAGAACAAATCATCCCAAAATATTAAGCTTGAGCAACATTTTTGAGTACACATCCAAATATCAAGGAGAGCTTATTAGGTGTAGGAGGTTTACATCCTTTTGGTTTTATGCTTTGCTTATTGTCTAATCATGTATGCTTGTTTGATTATGTGCTTTGAGTTCTTTTATTTATATTTGCATTTCTTTATTCATGTTTTCTCTCATACATGTAACACCCCAAAATTGGCATCTTGCAACCCTAACCAATTTTGTTGCATTTGTCATTCTTCTAAATCATCAAAGTCCTATTATACTATACAATTCTGAGTTTTGACTGACTCTACTTGACCTGAGTGTCAAATGTAGAAAATCTTAAATCTACATTAATCATACATTATATTTAATTTATAAATACCTATTGGCTAAACAAACCCTATGATTGAATTAATTTAATTATAAAGTCCTAGCACTTTAATTAAATTAAATTCACCCCTTTTAGCTAAAACACATTAAAAATAATTAAATAATATTTAATTATTAAATAAATCTCCTCATTTCAATAATTGAATTTAATTATTCAAATAATTGAGAAAAACACATTTATAAGGTCATACTTTATTTATTTAATTAAATATTGTCTCAAAAATCTTCTCTCTGTTCAGAAATAGATGTTTTAAATTAACTGTGCTTTAAAGAGAAAGAAAACAGTTAAAATTTAAATAAAATAGTTAAAATCAAAGAAAGAAAACAATTAAAGCAAAGGGAAAACAATTCATTGTATTGTTTTAAAGAAAGTTTTCTAATCTAAACTAGCTTTTCTATCTGTTTTATTTCAAAAGAGGAAACTTTCTATTCTAAATAGTCCCCCAATCTATAAAAGAACTCACATTCCTCATTCAAAACCCTTCCTGAATTTCTAATCATATGCATTGTTAGAATACTGAATTATTGTTACATTCTTAGCTCATAATCTCATATAGAATAATCTCATTTTGCAATAGATTAATTTCAATTTCTAGAATAGTCTCATTGAAATCATGGCATATTTTTAATCTTATTTCTAGTTTAAATGGATCATTTAGATTAATCTTGGATGTTTCATTTCTAAATTAATCATTGTATTGCATTCATGGAAGCATAAATCATTTTTTATAGATTGGTCTATGGTTGTGAGACTCTCATTCTGAGAGCTATTTCGAAACCCCGTCTGGATAGAAGGCAACAGGTTGAATCATACAGACAGGCAAGATGAATAATCTCATATTCATTCTTGTGTGTATCTGATGAATAAGGACTATGTTGAAGTGTATGGTTGATTAGCAAGGCTAAATTTACCACATACATTTTTTGTGCCCACCGTGGGGTCGAGATAATCTGATCTGGCCTCATTTCATTACACTTCTTTTTCATTTTTCTGCATTTTGTCTGTACTTCTGTACTTCTTTGTTTTAATGTTGCGCAAACTTTTGGAGTGTCTCAGGCAAACTTTCTAGTTCTTTCTGGGGCATTCTATATTTCTTCGTGCAAACTATGCTGAATCATCATGCAAAATTCCATACTAGAGCTTTTATTTGATACTTCTTGTCTCAGTTTTCTAACCATCGGTTGTTTTTTGACATCTGTGTTTCTCTAATTTTATCTTCTGGAACAACTTAACAGTGGTTTGCAAGACGCTGAGTTAAAGAAAGAAATCATAAACTTCTAACGTGTTTATTGTAGGACGCTGGAATGAAGAAAGTCATTACAAACTACTAATGTGTTTATTGCAAGATGTTTGTCGAAGACCTTGCGTATTTTCACAAATTCTCATGTCTATTTTTAGTAGTTAGAACACACTTCAGTTGGCTCTTAAAATGAATCATTGTCTTGTGTGATTGAAGTGTTTTCTAGATTGTAATTCCAAGAACTACATGAACATATCCTCTTCCCTCGCCTTTATAAATTTTGGGTGTAAGAGAAATTCATGTGATTCTTCTAGAGTGGCTACCTCCCGAGAGCTTTAACAGAGCTAGTGAGAGTGGATGCCCAACTGGTAACAAGCTAAAGCCAAGCCCTTACAAATCGGTATACAAAAAAATGCTACTGTGATTAATGTCACAATAGACATGTGTGAATTCATTGTGGCAACCAAATTCTCCTCCAGTACCCTAGTGGTGCATTGAAGTTCCGACATTGTTAAGGTGAAAGCCTTGCTTTGAAAGGATTGGGAGAGCCCCCTTAATTCAGAAAATGACTTGATCACAACCACTTGAACGGATGTCCTTACTACAAAATATTGTTCTAGTTTCCAAAAACTCTCTGTATGTTGACGCGGAAGGTCAGAGATAGAATAAGATGCCTCACACTCTTATGACTCTTAGTAGAGACAACAACCCTTTGGGAAGCAATTCCTTTGGGGTTCGAAGCTTAGTGTACCTAAGAAGTGAGTGCACATGTAAGGAAGAGTCTGTGTGGTGCAGGGAACCCACAATGCTGCTAGTTTAGTTTTGTGTTTATTTGTGATGTAATAAACAGGGAATGGTTTTTATCATTGTCTCATTTTGGGTGATCCATTTTGTATGGTCCGAGGTTTCAAGCATGTTTATAAGCTTGCCACATCTCTATTCCATGTGGATATTTTGTGGTCTTGTTTTGTGTTCTTTAGGTTTCTTAAGCCTAGTTTTGTGGTTATTTCGGTTACTGGGTACAAGTTTTACATGTTGTGTTACCGTCTTCAGATGTTGTTGTGTTATCTCTAAAATTGATATGTTACTTCTAATGATGTTTTGGTTTTCGAACAGTGATCTTTTTTGGTAACTGTGGAACCAGTTACTATGTATCGGCAACTTCCTTATGTACATGTTCCATCGAAGGATGGAAACAGTGATCTTCAAAGCAGTGCTAAATAAAGAAAAACCAAAGTTCTGAGTTATTGTTATTCTTTTCGGTGGTTCACCGAAATGTGATACACCGTGAAAGTCAAAACCCTGCGGTAGTTTTAATTGCTGATTTGTCGAATTTGAACATAAACGTATTTCTAAGTTTGATGATTTAAGTTGTTCTCAAGTTTTAATTGTCATTTTCAATTTAGTCTCATTATGTTTCAACTGGCGTGAGCCAAATTTTAAGTGGTCGACTGTCCAAATATCAAAGGGCAACGAACTGTTATGGTGCACATGTTTGTTTAACCTCTGCGTGTCATTTAACAAAATAACTGATGTTAAAGTCTCTGTAAAGACATAGTTGAAGATTAAAATCTGTGCAATTTTGTTTGATTTAAAAGTAGTTTATTTACGGCAGTCCATTTCTGAATAGTAGATTTGGCAGCATTACTATTTGGCCCTAAAATGGGTCTCCAACCTTAGTTTGTGGGTCTTCCATGGGAACTTAATGCCAATGGAAGGAAAGCAAGTTAAGGTATATGAAATAAAGTTTAATCATGCTCAGAATCGGAAGATTTGAGAAACTGCTTCAAGATGTATTTTGTGTCCATTCAAAGAAAGAGTTAAAGAATACCTGCAAACCGTGCCCGCTTGAATCGGGTGTTGGAACTCCTTGTAAACCTTTAACAGTGACCACCGTGTACACCCATTATCAATCCATCTGTTGACCCTAGTTAGTCTGATCACCTAGTCTAGGAGAGTCATCGATGAAGCTTGTGAGTGCTGGAACAGGGTGTGGAGTTGGGACAGAGGAGTCGAGGAGTTGAACGACATAGTAAATATTCACTTAAATGTATCTAAGAAAGGCACTGTTGCAAATTAATACTTAATAGTCTAGAAAAGGAACAAACATAAACTTGAGGAACTGTGAGGAGGTGAAAAGTCTATGGGAAGACTTATTCAGTCTGTTACCCAAAAGTGTGGGAACCTCTATTAGACAGTAATTTAGAATTGAAATAGTATCCACTGAAGTGGTAAAGGAAGTGAATTCAGTTCGTTGATTCATCAGATTATAACATTGAGTAAGAGTTATGTTCAATGAAATTAAAGGGACAGTAAGGATATTTGTTTTTTCTGATAGTGAAGAAGACATATGATAAGAAACATCTCTTTGGTTTGAGCCAACATTTCTTTTTGTTATCATTTTGTTGTGATAAGTGTTTGGGCCTATTTTGAACTTCTGTTGTGTATAACTCTGCATCAAGTGGTATCAGAGCCACAAGATATATTTTGGGAATAGCAAGATGGCGGATGGAGATGAGATCCCCATTAGAATCACTAATGTAGAATTGGCCAAAATTGTCAAAGAACAAATGGTAGAGAGTAGGGTTGTTAGAGAGGAGAATAGAGCAATGAAGAGAGAGTTGGATAAGTTGAAAGGCCAAGTGAGGAGAGGAGGCCATGAGGAGTCGGAAGAAGAAGAGGAAGAGCAAGATCCATCTTGTCAAACAAATATACCGGAGGATCAAAAGGCAATGCTTGCATCCCTGGAGAGGGTAGGAATAAAGGATAGGAATGACATACCCTTGTTCCATGGAAAATTGGAACCGAAAGAATGCATGGATTGGATAGAAGCCTTGGAGAATTATTTTGAATGTGAGGTAGTACTTCCTAGCCAAAGGGTGAAGTTGGAAAAATCAAAATTGAGGGGACCAGCCCTTAGTTGGTGGAATTTCCTACAAAATGAGAGATTGGAAGAAGGAAAAGAAGTCATTTCCACTTGGACCAGAATGAAGACAGAATTGAAAAGGTAGTTTGTACCAGAAGATTATGAAGTGATGCTTCATAAAAAACTTTAGAATCTAAAACAAAAAGATCTTGATGTAAGTACCTATACTCAAGAGTTCCACAATTTGACCTTGAAGGCCAAAATGTATGAAATCGAGAAACAAAAACTAGCAAGATATATCAATGGGCTGAAGTATAGCATCCAAGATTAATTAACATTGGTCAATGTGGAATCAGTCCATAAATGTTTTCAGCTTGCCCTCAAGATTGAGGAAAAATAGAAAAGAAGAGGAGAACAAAGTAGAGGAAGAGGAAATTCATTCCATGGAAGAGGTAGATTCAATGGGAGAGGAACTTTTCCTAAATCCCAAGGGGAGAGAAACAATCAAAGTGTTGATAATGATGCTAGTGGAAAAAGTTCATTTAGAGGAAGAGGATCAAACAATGGTAGGGGCAGATAAAGAGGAAGAAGCCCTAATTTATTCACTAGAAGGTGCTTCTCATGCAACCAAGTTGGTCATCAATCTTTCAGATGTCCTGAAAATAATGGCAGCAACAATCAAGGAGATAGAAGAGTACAATTAATTCATGAAGAGGATGATTGCCACAGCAACTCATCTTACCACACAGCCACATCCAAACATGTTGATCCAGTACAAGGAGAGACTCTCATGTTCAATAGATCACTGTTGGTACCACTCAATAAGGAGCCAACACAAAGGAAATCTTTATTCTGGACTACTTGCAAGGCAAAGGGTAAAGTATGCAAGGTAATTGTTGATTCCGGTTCTACTGAAAATCTAGTTTCTTTGGAAATGGTTACCAAGTTAAATCTAAAAAAAATTCCACATCCTACTCCATATAAGGTTTCTTGGTTAAATAAGGAGCAACAAACTATTGTGAATGAACAATGTTTGGTAGAGTTTGAAATTGGTGATTATAAGGATAAAGTTTTGTGTGAAATAGTTGAAATGGATGCATGCCATCTTCTTTTAGGAAGACCATGGCAATATGATACTAATGCACAACATAATGGGAAAACAAATGTGTTTAATATAACAAAGAATGGGGAAAATTTTATAATGACACCTTTACCGGATGTTACAAATGATTCAGCCTTGTCTAGTAGTGTCATGGTGGTAAAAGAGAAGGAGTTTTTAGAAAGTCTTAAGGAGGAAAATACTCCATGTTTTGCTGTTGTAATCAGACCTAAAGAACATCATTATGAGGGCAGGGAATTGAATTTAGAAACCAAGGAAATTACTTGTCCAAAGGTTGTAGTTAATTTGTTTAATAAGTATGATGGTATTATTGTTGATAGTACCAATGAGTCCCTTCCACCTAAGAGGTCAATCAGCCATTGTATTGATTTAATTCCGGGGTCTACTTTACCAAACAAGGCAGCCTACAAACTCACTCCCGAACAAAATGCTGAAGTTGCAAGACAAATTCAAGGGTTGTTAGACAAGGGTTACATAAGGAAGAGTATTAGCCCATGTGTTGTCCCAACAGTCCTTGCTCCTAAAAAAGATGGTACTTGGAGGTTATGCACAGATTCTAGAGCCATTAATAAGATCACCATTCGTTACCAGTTTCCAATGCCTCGAATGGAAGATCTCATGGATTGTTTAGGTGGTGCAAAGTACTATTCAAAGATTGATCTCAAAAGTGGTTATCATCAAATCTGGATATGTGAAGGGGATGAATGGAAAACTACTTTCAAAACTAATGAGGGTTTGTTCGAATGGATAGTCATGCCATTTGGCTTATCCAATGCTCCTAGTACTTTCATGTGTTTAATGAATGAAGTATTGAAGCATTTTCTTCATAAGTTTGTTTTTATTTATTTGGATGACATTTTGATTTTTAGTGGCAGCAAGGAGGAACATTTGCAGCATTTAGACCAGGTCTTGAGGAAGCTTCATGAAGAAGGTTTGAGGATAAACTTGGAAAAGTGTTCATTCATGCAGGAAGAACTTGTGTTATTGGGCTTTGTGATTTCAAAAGGTAGTCTAAAAATGGATCCTTCAAAGGTAGAAGCCATCCTAAATTGGCCACCACCTACTTCAGCTATAGCGGTAAAAAGTTTTCATGGTTTATGCAGTTTCTATAGGAAGTTCATCAGAAACTTTAGTGGCATTTGTGCTCCCATTATCAAAACTATTAAAGGTGGAAGAAAATGTGTTTTTGCATGGACTAAAGAGGCCAATGAGTCTTTTGAATTGCTGAAAAAGAAAATATCAGAACAGCCAGTGCTTGTATTACTAGATTTTCATAAAGTTTTTGTTGTTGAATGTGATGCTAGTAATAAGGCTATTGGTGGGGTTCTTAGTCAAGATGGTAGACCCGCAGCCTTCTTTAGTGAGAAATTAAATGAGGAAAAACAAAAGTATTCTACTTATAATCTTGAACTCTATGCTATGGTTCAGTCATTAAGAAAATGGAGACATTATCTTTTACCAAAAGAATTTATTGTTTACACGAATAATCATGCACTTAGTTTTCTGAACAAACAAGAAAAACTTAACCATAGACACGTCAAGTGGATGGAGTTTTTACAGGCCTATACTTTCAGCATTAAACATAAGAAAGGGGTTACTAATAAAGTGGCGGATGATTTAAGTAGAAGGACACTCACTATTTAGTCTATACAATTGGAAAGTGCTGGTTTAGAGGCTATGGCATCCATGTATGCTACGGATGAGGATTTCAAAGAAATTTATCAGGTTTGTTTGGATATGATAGCAAGGTATCATACTGAATTTTCTGATTATTTGATTCAGAATGAACTTCTTTTTAAGGGTGGTTTACTTTGTGTCCCAAGGGGATCAATGAGGGAAAATTTTATTAAGGAAAAGCATTGTGGTAGCTTAGCAGGTCATTTTGGTTTGGATAAAACATTCGAATCAGTTAAAAGGTTTTATTATTGGCCTAAGTTACAAACGGATGTCAGAAAGTTTGTTGAAACTTGTTTGGTTTGTCAAAATTCTAAAGGTCATACCTCTAATGCTAGTCTTTACACACCCTTACCCATTCCATCTAAGCCATGGGATTCTTTTAGCATGGATTTTGTGCTTGGGTTGCCTCGAACCAAGTCCATTTATGATAGCATATTTGTAGTTGTGGATCGGTTCTCAAAAATGGCTCATTTTATTCCATGTGAGACCACTCACGACGCATCTCATGTTGCTGGATTGTTCTTTAAGGAGGTAGTTCATTTGCATGGTTTACCTTTTTCCATCATATCAGATAGAGATCCTAAGTTCTTGGGTCACTTTTGGAGAACTTTATGGAAAAATTTGGGTACAAATGTCTATCTATCTTCAGCATATCATCCTCAATCCGATGGACAAACTGAGGTCATTAATCGATCTCTTGGTAATCTTTTGCGGTGTTTGACACAAGAGAATGGCACAAGTTGGGATTCAGTTTTGGCTCAGGCTGAGTTTTCCTATAATGATTCAGTAAATCATAGTACCGGGAAGACTCCATTTCAGATTGTTTATGGTGTTCATCCATGGGGTATTTTGGAGTTAAGGGATGTTAGTATTTTGGAGAAGCCTAGTGCCTTGGCTAATGAATTTTCTAATGTTATGAAGGATATTCAGGATCAGGTTAAGGAAAAGCTTCAACATTCTAATTCCAAATATAAGGCCCATGCTGATAAAAGGAGGAAAGATGTGACTTTTAATGTTGGGGATTTGGTCATGGTACATTTAAAGAAGGAGAGATTTCCCAAGGGCCACTATACTAAGCTCAATGCCAAGAAGATTGGACCTTTTAAGGTTCTAAAATGCAGTGGTCCTAATGCCTATCATATTGGTCTTCCTCCAGATATTCATTTGTCCCCTATATTTAATGTTGCTGATTTATATCTCTATAAGGGTGTTGTTCCTACTGATGTGCTTGTAGGTGATGCTGATTCTATTGTGGATGCATAGCTTTCAGCCCTTCCTAAGGCACCTCCTTTGGAGATTGTCGGTATCTTGGACACTCGCATTGCCCGAAAGACCAGGAGGCATACTTATTATGAGTATTTGGTTCAATGGAAAGATAAACCCTTGGAGGATGCTATGTGGGTTACTCCAAAAGTTCTGAATTAGTTTGGATTCTCTATTCCAACAGTCCCAACTCAAGGGACTTGAGTTTTTCCGCCCTATGGAGCATGGTGCAGGGCACCCACAATGCTGCTGGTTTAGTTTTGTGTTTATTTGTGATGTAATAAAGAGGGAATGGTTTTTATCATTGTCTCATTTTGGGTGATCCATTTTTTATGGTCCGAGGTTTCAAGCATGTTTATAAGCTTGCCACATCTCTAGTCCATGTGGATCTTTCGTGGTCTTGTTTTGTGTTCCTTAGGTTTCTTAAGCCTAGTCTTGTGGTTATTTTGGTCGCTGGGTACAAGTTTTACATGTTGTGTTACTGTCTTCAGATGTTTTTGTGTTATCTCTAAAATTGATATGTTACTTCTAATGATGTTTTGGTTTTTGAACAGTGATATTTTCTGGTAACTATGGAACCGGTTACTATGTATCGGCAACTTCCTTATGTACATGTTCCATTGAAGGATGGAAACAGTGATCTTCGAAGCAGTGCTAAATAAAGAAAAACCAAAGTTCTGAGTTAATGTTGTTCTTTTCCGTGGTTCACCCAAATGTGATACACCGTGAAAGTCAAAACCCTACAGCAGTTTTAATTGCTGATTTGTCAAATTTGAACATAAACGTATTTCTAAGTTTGATGATTTAAGTTGTTCTCAAGTTTTAATTGTCATTTTCAATTTAGTCTCATTATGTTTCAACTGTCGTGAGCCAAATTTTAAGTGGTCGACTGTCCAAATAGCGAAGGGCATCAAAATGTTATGGTGCACATGTTTGTTTAACCTCTGTGTGTCATTTAATGAAATAACTGATGTTAAAGTCTCTGTAAAGACATAGTTGAAGATTAAAATCTGTGGAATTTTGTTTGATTTAAAAGTAGTTTATTTACGGCAGTCCATTTCTGAATAGCAGATTTGGTAGCGTTACTATTTGGCCCTAAAATGGGTCTCCAACCTTAGTTTGCGGGTCTTCCATGGGAACTTAATTCCAATGGAAGGAAAGTAAGTTAAGGTATATGAAATAAAGTTTAATCATGCTCAGAATCGGAAGATTTGAGAAACTGCTTCAAGATGTATTTTGTGTCCATTCAAAGAAAGAGTTAAAGAATACTTGCAAACCGTGCCCTAGTTAAAGCTTGAATTAGGTGTTGGAACTCCTTGTAAACCTTTAATAGTGACCACCGTGTACGCCCATTCTCAATCCATCTGTTGACCCTAGTTAGTATGATCACCTAGTCTAGGAGAGTCATCGATGAAGCTTGTGAGTGCTGGAATAGGGTGTGGAGTTGGGACAGAGGAGTCGAGGAGTTGAGCGACATCCTAAATATTCACTTAAATGTATCTAAGAAAGGCACTGTTGTAGATTAATACTTAACAGTCTAGAAAAGGAACAAATGTGCCTCCAAGCTTCTAAGTTGTCTACTAAGAGTAGGCATATCTGAACTTTAGTTCAAGTGGGGATTCAACAGATACTGTCCTGACTATCCTAGGATTGTGATGTTTCTATTTTGGTACTACAAACATTCTGTTTAATGTGTTTTGTGGGGTGTATCATTTGAACAATAGAAACGATCATCAAAACACACTAACTGTCAAACTTGAACATGTCCAAAATGACCTGTAACTCAAACTATTTGTCCAAAAATAGCATGATTTTATCTTAGAAAATGCAATATAGTCCTAACTGTCTGATTTTGTAGACTTTTATTTGTCAATCATTCTGCCATCTTCGCATCATTAGCTGATAAAATTTGCGTAATATGCTACAAATCTTCATCTGACATTTTGCAATATTGCTATCATTTTTTCTACCATTCTGTCATCAAACTTCACATGGGATTGCATAGTTTCACATGCGTCTATGAGAATATTCGCGTGAGAATGCACTTCTTTGCACGAGTCTGAAGCTTTTTTGAAAATAGCAAGATGATTCTTGTCTGTCAAGCGTACTTCTGCTAAATCTAGTGTCTAATCTAGGTTTGTTTACCTGCCTTCTATCTTCACACAATCAAAAACTTGGTTTCTTGGGTTGAGGATTACATGATTCTTTCTTAAACTGGTCTTGTCTCATATCTTTTGGTCTATTTCTACTGTGTCGTCATGCCTTGTGTCGCAATAGTCATCTCTTGGCTATTCTAGCCTCATCTCTGATGATTTACACCAAGGATACTTCACCTTTTGGCACTTTCTGTGCATTTACTTTGAGACAATTTCAATTTTGGTCCTAGTTCACATCCCTTGTACAATATTTGTCTATGACTGTTACAACTCGTAGTGGCAGAACATTCCTTTCAATCAATCAAAATGAATTTGTTCTTTCCACACCATTTCCAGCTACATCTAGTGAGGAATCATCTCGATCTCCTTCTCCGGTACTTTGACCTTACATCAAAAGGTCATTTCCAGTGGATTTTAGTCAGGTTTGAAATCTTTTGTTCCAAGAGGAACCAAATTCTAAAAACACTCAACTTTCTCATACTGAGTCTTTACAATTTGAACACTTGTATTCTAGCAAGATGGAAGATCATGACCAATCAGGTGAACATAGCAGAGATGAACTCTCTAAAACCAGGGGTAAATACACTTTTCAAGACCCTCACCCTGATGAACAGAAAGAAATAACCCAAGGAGATATCTTAGACGCTTGTAATAATAAAAACTTCATGAGAATGATGGTAGTCATAATGAAAGAAGAGAAGGAGAAATACCTTCTTAAATTAGCCACCCAAGGTGCCAAACTTCCCTCCAATTACAAGATAGAGACACTTGTTGAGAAAGAGGAAGAAACTAAAAACTCTCGCTTGCAAAAGCAAATGCAAGGCATGCAAGAGCAACTCCTTCAACTCATGAAGGAAAAAGACAAACCTACCACTCAATTCACACTGGAAAGCATTTGTCCATTCTCGTTTGATAAGATTTTATGCATGCCTCCTTTTTCCAAAGGAGTTAAACTCCCCAAATATGATAAATACTTGGGTACATCTTGTAGACGTCACAAATCGTCCTTATATTAATTTAATTAATATTCCCATAACATTATAGTTAATTAATTATATTTTTTATATTCTTCTATCTATTTAATTAAATTTATTTAATTAAATATGATTCACTTTCCTTAGTATTTGAATTTAATTTAGCTACTACCCCTTTTTAATGTATTAAATCTTATTTAATATATTATCCCTCATTGATTCCCTTTAAATAAATTTTTAATTTATTTATTCCTTCACATGACCTAAATTCTACTAAATCACAATTAATCTAAATCTAATTTGGATTAAGCTAATTTCAACCTAGATCCTACCCTACCTCACTTCACTCTCACCAAATAAACCTATTCATTAATTAACTAAGGTTAATCAAGCTAATTTCTTGATTCTGACAATAATTAGTCCTAATTATTTGCTCACACGTGTGAGCAAATTTTCAAAAATTGACTTTTACAAATAATCCTTATTTGGTGCCAACAAAGTTACTTACACCTATGATGACACCTTCTTACACTTTCTAAAAGTGTTTCATTGGTCCAAAACTCTTACACCCTCTTACAACTTCTTACAAGATCCTTCGCATGTGTACTTTAACTACACTTTGACCCATCACATCCAAAGTTGCTCACACATGTGTGAGCAAAGTGGGCCTCTTACATGGCTTATGTGTCCCTCATGTGGCCCCTATGTAGATGCCACATGAGCTCCACCTCATCCAAGCCCTCTCTCTCCTCCAAAAACTCTATAAATAGAGGCATTTGTCAAGAGAAAATCATCTCTCATTTATGCATTGTTATCATGCTAATTTAGTTCTAGATTTCTTTGAAGTATTTAGTATCTTTCATAGCCATTTTAGTTTTTAGCTCATGCTTAGTTCATACTTGCAATCTAGATATTACATGTTAGGATTAATGCAATGAACTTAGTTTATTTTCATTGAATCTTGCATATCATTTTAGTTTTAGCCTTACATTATCATGTTTGATGAAGACTTGAGACAAGTTCCTCATACTTGCTCTTGAGTTATTCACTCTCTTAGTTGCATTCAATCAATCTAGTGGGATTTAAATATTGTGTTGGGAGAGCACACCCAAAAACCTCTCTAAGAGAAAATCAACAAGGCTTGGGTGCACTTGTTCAGCTCATCCGAGGTTATGGTGGAAGCCTTGTTTTAGAGTATGTTCTTAGATATGTTAATGTAGTTTATTGATGTATATCTCTAACGTTTGCATGTTTGAGTGTGCATAGGTGAATTTCTAGCATATACATTTTGGCACACCTGGTGGGACCCACGTCCCATATTTTCTAACATTTCTTGCAGGTTTTTCATAGTTAAAAAAATTCTAACGTAGACCCGTCTCCGCTCTAGAGTCGCCATTTCTGCAGACTGTCGTCTCCGCTTCTCAGTCATCTGCAAAACTCGGTTGTCTGTGCTGATACTTTACCATCTTCGCCTGTGCAAAAATGACTTATAAAACTGTGGTTTAAAACTATTTTTTATCAATTTGCAGCATTTTAACTCTCGGGTTTTTGATAGTAATAAACTTTTTAAGAATTAAATGCTAGAATAATTTGATAAAATGTTATTTTTTAGTTTTAATAGGTCTGTTTCTTTAAAAAAAAATTTGACTATCTATTTTTTGTTGTCTGTGCAGGTCTGTTGCCATTTCTGCAGATCATCGTCTACACAGATCACCATCTGTGAAGGTTCACCGTCTGTGAAGGTTCGCCATCTGTGACTGTTTTCTTGGGTTTTGTTTTTTTTGGCAAAACGAAAGTTCCAAACTACTAACCAGTTTCATGCAAGTTCCATAAATAATTTTTGAGGATTATCTAAATGAACTTGTATGTTTAACCATTTGTCTTGGAATGAATGTTTCTTAAAATTAACCTTACCTAATCTTGAATGTTTAAGGGAAATGAACTTCATAACTCTTGAGTGACTTAAAATGAATTAACACACTTTTCAAGTTTTTCTTATTTTTGTGTGGGAAACAAATTGAACTTGCATGTCTAATCACACTATTGTGTTTTTTTCTTAGGTAGAAAACACTTAGTTGCTTTAATTAGGTTCAATTTTGGGAAATGAACTCTTTTTGGTGTGTTTGAAGAAGTGTTTTTCAACACTTCTTTCAAGCTTATTTGTCATTAGATAGATCCCTTTAATTTATGTGATGCTATGATTAAACTATAGCCGTATCCTCTCCCCTCACCTTTGTGGATCTTGGGTGAAGAGAAAGCTTAGTTTAATCAAGCTTCTAGAGAGGCCTGTCTAGAGGGAGCGCTTCCCCTTTAGAGGACGACCTCAAATTGGTAATCCCTTCGGCTGGTATAGAAATAAAGTTTGACCCAAAGGTCCTCTTTATCCCTTCAAGCTCGGATGAGTCATGTTCAATGGTAGTCCATACTGAGTGAATATCCTCAGCATACTGGCATGGTTGAACTAGAGACTTAAGTATCTCACGCCGTACAAATCGATTGCAGGGACGCCACAAAATCTTGCTAGAAACTATAAACTAGTAGCCTACCCAATTCACCTCCAAATGGTGACTTATTATAGTGCAAGGGGAGGGAAGATTCTCCCCCCAAGATTCTCATCATACGTGTCCTAGGTTATTGTGTTGCGAAAGAGATCTTCGTAGCACGACAACAATACCTGGCAAAAGAAAAAAACATGGGCGCCCTTCCAGGGGTGACATGTTGTGTGAGCTAAAGGACTACCAATAAATGGGCCTATAATATTTCATGTGAAGCCAAATTCCTAAGGTACCTACTATTTGAACTGTCTTCGTTGTGCTAGACCCAAATAAAATATAAGTGGTTCGAAAGAGTCACTTGAATATACACAAATGAAATATTACAAAGTTGAAGCAAGATTCTCTAATGTCACATTTGTTGGTATCCCTCAAGGTTTCTTTGTCCCTTGTTGGATTTTTTTGAGATGTGTGTTTGTTCTTTTCTAGTTTTCTTGTTCTAAAAATGAGTTCTTGCCATTGAATAATTTACCCAAAATCAGACTAAAAATTAAAAATCTACCCAGAATTTTAACACACTGCCTTAGTCATAGTCGACCATCTCCGCTCTGGATCCACCATCTGTGTAGATCACCATCTACATAGATCATCATCTACAAAGATCATCGGCTGCGTTTGAGACTATCATCTCTGATTCAAAACAATGAGCTTCAAAATTGGCTGAGATAATCAAAATTTGACCATCTATAGGACCCTAGAACCATTTCTCTTAAATCATTCATTCACTTGGCCAAAATCAATTTTTCCATGACATGAAAAGTTTTAAGAAGCATAAAAAGGTTAAACTTCCCACATCTCCAGTCCTTAGAGAGAAAAAAGAAACCACCCGTAAATCCAAGGAATTCCAACACATTGCAACATCCATTAAACAAGGGATTGAACATAGTGAAAAAATTGACAAAATCCTCTACAATAATAAAGTTTGCAATTTCATGGCCAAGTTTTCAATCAACAGAGATTTTGTCACCCTTGAACAATACGATTATGTAACACCTAGCTTCTGGATCATTCTTTCATTTCTTCCATCATCATCCTTCCTTAGGAGCATTAGATCAAAATCAAATCAAATCTTTAGGTTGAAAGACCTTAATCAAAGTATCATAAACCTTCATCCTCAAACAAACACAATATTACTTGTAGACCATCAGTCCGTCTCAAGTAATTTAAATCCCTTAGTGATGTCCCATTTTTCTTGAGATCACAAGTCCATCTTCAAGTAGAACAGGTATTACTTTAAATCCTTTTTGTTTGTATCATCATAAGATTTAACATGCTTAGGTTTTGTTCAAAAAACCTTTAAATCAATTATCCAATCAATCAATTCAATCAAATCAATCCTTAATCCAATCAAATCCAATCAAAGATCTTTGCTCCATTTCATCTCCTACATCTCCTTGTCTTTCATTCTTCTACCATTGTATGGTTGTCACTCGATCCCAAGCTAGAAACATGAGGCGAACAACATTCAATACTGTCAATCGTGAAGAGAACCCATTTGCCACGCAATACTTTAATGGAAGTGGGGTACAAGCTGAAGAAGTGGCCGAAGAAATGAAATTAGTGGACCAAAAAGAAAGACCCACTCAAGTGATTGACTTCCTTAGAGACCCCTACAATTTGGAAATGGTTGAGAAGGCCATTTTGCATAACAGCGATGAGATATTTTTGAATCTCATTCATAATGGTGTCACAGTTCCTATTGACTTTGATGAAACACTCCTTACTAGAAATGTCACTAAAGTCACTGCCACCACTACTGCAGCCATGGCTTCTACTTCAAATGCTACATCATTACGTGACACTGGTAAAGGACCTGTTAGTGAACCTCCCACATTAGTACCAATATCAGCACCTATATCAACAACCACATCAATACCCCATTTGATGCCCAAACAAATCCAATAGATCATAAGTGCTTTGCCAAAAAATACTACACACAATAGCACTCAAATGACAACAAATCAAGGAGCAAGTGCTAATGTCAACAAAATAGCACAAGTTTCCATGCCTTTGTCTTCATCTTTGTTTCAAACGATAGGGAAAAAAACATCTGCAAATAGTACATCATGAGCCTATCAATATGTACCTCCTCCTACCATTGGTATGACCTCCACGGTCTTTTTAGCTGCACAATTCAGAGGAGGTGGAAGTTATGTACCTCCATTTTTCACACACAATACCCCAGATTTCACCCAACAATTCAATGAGCTCAAAAGCATTGTACAATGTTTACAAAGTGGGAGGAAGAAGGAGTTTTCTTTTGAAGAAATTTGTCCCTATCCATTTGACAAGTCTATCACAATGCAACCATTCCCACAAAACTTTGAGATGCCCAAATTTGAGAAATACAAAGGTGAGACATGTCCTCTCCAACATCTCAAAGAATTTTACATCGCATGTCAAGAGGTC
>MU223194.1:1773373-1792450 GCA_018584345.1 Thuja plicata
CCTCCATGTCCTCCATCATCATCGTCATCATCCCCCTGTCCCCCTCCATCTCCTCCAACCCCTGCCTTCTCATCCTCCAGAACAACCCCCAACACTATCAGTCTCATGGGTCTGTGCACCGCCCACCACTATGCATATGCAGGCACTACCCCCGCATCTTGTAGTGACTCCCAAGCCCTAATCTAGGGGACCTTGATTATGCCCATGAATGATGCTCGGGCTATTTGTGGATCTGCTCTAATCCCCCATACACTCCCTACCTCTCGGGTAACCAAGGGATGTGGAAACCCATCCAGTACCGCCTCCTACACCTGGCCCATCTACCTCAGTACCTTGGATGGCATGTATCATGATATCATGTATGCTGTCCTCCCGAATAGCTAGCAGTCAGTCTACACAAACCTCATATAGTATGAATCATAAAATCCATCCTCTGCATACCCATCCTTCTGTGGGGTCTCATGGCCCCAGGCCTCGCATCCTGCATAGGGTGCCTATAGTATAGCCCCCATCTCATCAAGTCTCCTGTGCCAGTATCCCACTGAATCTGTGGCCTCGTAGCTAATCGACAGCCTATACCTGCACATGAATGGCTCATATGCTGCCCGAGTCTCCTAATGTCTGATCGATGTGTGACCGCTATATGCTCCCATGCCCATACTAATAAGAGCGTACATCCAGGACCTAGTGCCCTACCCCTGTGGTAGGTGCACATATGCAGATCATAGTATAGCTGACCAAGGATGGTGTATCTCCAACAGTACTGGTCGTCATCCTCAACCAAGCTGCTTAGCACTCATGCCCAGCCTATAGGGAACCCCTTGCCTGCATGATCAGGCATGAGATGTCCCCCTATCAATCCTGCCAGATAAAGAGCTAGTCGTTGTGGCCGTGGTTCCATGGTCATCACTCCTGTCCATGACATCCACTGTCATGTAATCAGCAAATCTGTAAACCTCTATCTTAGAGCCATCTCCATTTAGGCCTCTGATCCCTCCATGTAGTACTCTGGTATAAGCCCCTGAATGGGCACTCTGTAGATCCTCCATATATTATGGAGGGTGATAGTCGCTTCCCCTATAGGGAAGTGGAAGCTTGAGGTGGTACTGTGCCACCTCTCTATCAATGCAAATATGAGCACATTATGTGCTCAAAGATGCGGCCAATGCCACATGTGCTCTAGTCCACATAGTGTCACCACTCCCCACTCTGCCACTGTCAGGTGCTACTCCAATTCTATGGTCACTGGGTAGCACTCCTTGGCTTGAAATGTAATAGTCTCCTCCTATAGTCAGCAAGCACATGTTAGTAATCAGATAGCATGCTGGGGCATCAAAAAATGTCTCAAGCCTGTTCGGGGCATAGAAAAAAGCTCCCAAACCCTTGTCTTTTTCTCTTCATCCTCCCTTTTCTTCTATTTTTGGGTCAATCTGCAAAGATGGTAGTTGACCCTTACAGACGATGAACTTTCGCAATCACCAGTCTGCAGAGCCGACGGATCTTCACAGACATCAGTCTGTGGAGACAGTGGTTTAGGCTACCGCCTCCCTTGCCGCACAAACGACAGTGTTATACATCGTCGTCTTTGCTGCGCATTTTTTCCTCCCCTGCCCTCATAGATGAAGATCGGTCAAATCTTCGTCTGTGTAAATGACTATTGCTTGTCGATCATCTGTGAGGATGGTAGTCTGTCGATTGCTATCTGCGTAGACGGTAGACATGCGATCACCGTCTGTGCTACGCATCTATTTAGGGGCATTTATTGCACCTAACTACCCTCCCAAAATATTAAATGCGTAAATGACAGGGTTGGTACTTGACTACTCACTGGTGGTCCCACATCCGCAGGCCGCTGGTGTACCCAGACATGCTCCCCAAGCTGTGCTCACTCTCGTTGCGCTACCATTGCTCTCTTCTTCTCTCTTTTAGCTCTTTGTGAGTGAAAGTGACTTGTCCATGGGCCCTGGTGGACTATTTATAGCCCCTTGGGATCCATTTCTTCCATTGGTCTCCCCTTTTTCCCATTCTGGTCTCTGTTTTCCCTCCATTTTCCCTGGACACGCCATGCAATTCGTCTACTTTCCCTATTTTCTTGCCTTTTTGAAAAAAATATATTAAAAAATTATATTTTTTCATATTATTTTCTCGAGGGGGCGCCCTCCTCCGCTCTCGCTACCGTAGGTTTTCTGACCTCTCTGAGGCATCTTATTTTCTTTTCTTTGACGCAACGTCACTTTCGACAATACATCAAAAAGGGGCAAAATATAGACGTCCAAAATCGTCCTTATATTAATTTAATTAATATTCCCATAACATTATAGTTAATTAATTATATTTGTTATATTCTTCTATCTATTTAATTAAATTTATTTAATTAAATATGATTCACTTTCCTTAGTATTTGAATTTAATTTAAATACTACCCCTTTTTTAATGTATTAAATCTTATTTAATACATTATCCCTCATTGATTCCCTTTAATTAAATTTTTAATTTATTTATTCATTCACATGACCTAAATTCTACTAAACCACAATTAATCTAAATATAATTTGGATTAAGCTAATTAGAACCTAGATCCTACCTTACCTCACATTACTCTCACCAAATAAACCTATTCATTAATTAACTAAGGTTAATTAAGCTAATTTCTTGATTTCTACAATAATTAGTCCTAATTATTTCCTCACACATGTGTGAGCAAATTTCTAAAAATTGACTTTTTCAAATAATCCTTATTTGGTGCCAACAAGATTTCTTACACCTAAGATGACACCTTCTTACACTTTCCAAAAGTGTTTCATTGGTCCAAAACTCTTACACCCTCTTACACGTTACGAGATCCTTCACATGTGTACTTTAAGTACATTTTGACCCATCACATCCAAAGTTGCTCACACATGTGTGAGAAAAGTGGGCCACTTGCATGGCTTATGTGTCCCTCATGTGGCACCTATGTGGATGCCACATGAACTCCACCTCATCTAAGCTCTCTCTCTCCTCCAAAAACTCTATAAATAAAGGCCTTTGTCAAGAGAAAATCATCTCTCATTTATGCATTGTTATCATGCTAATTTAGTTCTAGATTTCTTTGAAGAATTTAGTATCTTTCATAGCCATTTTAGTTTTTAGCTCATGCTTAGTTCATACTTGCAATCTAGATATTACATGTTAGGATTAATGCAATGAAATTAGTTTATTTTCATTGAATCTTGCATATCATTTTAGTTTTAGCCTTGCATTATCATGTGTGATGAAGACTTGAGACAAGTTCCTCATACTTGCTCTTGAGTTATTCACTCTCTTAGTTGCATCCAATCAATCTAGTGGGATTTAAATATTGTGTTGGGAGAGCACACCCAAAAACCTCTCTAAGAGAAAATCAACAAGGCTTGGGTGCACTTGTTAAGCTCATCTGAGGTTATGGTGGAAGTCTTGTTTTAGAGTATGTTCTTAGATATGTTAATGTAGTTTATTGATGTATATCTCTAACATTTGCATGTCTGAGCGTACTCCCAACAGGTAGATTTCCAGCATATACACATCTAACCCCCAAGATCATTTGAGGGAGTTTGGTGCCCTCTCTATGGAGTTTATATATGATACTACCTACCTCATGCGCCTCTTCCCACATAGTTTGGGAGGGTTGGCTATGGAATGGTTTTCCAGATTACCAACTGGCATCAAAACTTTTGACGAAATTGCCAATTTATTTCTATAACACTATTCTCACAACATCCAACATTCGGTTCATATTCAAGATCTTTGCAACTTGAAACAAAATCATGAGGAATCCTTCTTGGCATTTCTCCAGAGATGGAGACAACTTTATACATGATATTCTCGCAAGATACCCGAATCCAAAAAGTTGGACATCTTTCTCGACAATCTTCTCCCCAACATTGGGTTTCAAGTACAGCTACAAGGTCCTCTAACCTTTGATGACATGATTGAGAAAGTTGTGAGAATCAAGAGATTTATGATCAAGAAAGGAGAATTGACCTTACACAAGGAAAATAAATAAGGGTCTTCCTCCTCAAGCAAAGATAAACCCAAATTTCTCAACAAGAACCAAAATGTTGTGAATGATGGAGTTGTAGACAATGTGACTCCCATGCCATCCAAGGCTACCTTTAATATTACTACCACAATGCAAGCAACCAAAGCCACTGAATAGGCTGCGATAGATTCCAAACCGAGTACTTCATGATATTTTGGATCTAAACCTTGGGTTCCTAGACCCAAGCGTGAGTTCACTCCTTTAGGAGAACTTCTTGATGTAGTTTATAAGACTCTGTGGGAAAACCATTTACTCACTCCACTGGATAATTCATGACCTTATGATCCACAACCAAGACCCTCTTGGTGGAATGAATCTGATTATTGTGATTTTCACCAAAACAAAGGTCATAAAACGGCTACTTGTCTTAAATTGTGGCATAAAATCGAGGATCTCATCAATAGTGAGGATATTGTTGTGGGAGGTCACAACAAGAACTCTAATCACCAAGCTTTTAAAGACCTATTTTCTCCTCATAGAAAAGGTAAATCATCTAAAGGAAAAAATAATGATACCAAGGTCAACTATACATACATCAATAATGACAATGTCATTAATATGGTTGAACCTATTGATACTGAATACTGTAACATCATCATTCTCAAGGGAATGGAAGATACTCCCAAGCCCAAAACACCTTTCATCTTGCGAGGGTCTACGCCTCAGTCTTCTGAACAAGAACAGTCTCAGGTCAGTGCTAATTTTGTCACTCGATCTCGTGCTAAGATCATCCTCAAAGGCCCTGAGACATCTATGTCTATATCAACTCAACGTTCAGAAAAAACTAATGTTGGCTCTGCCAATAAGAATCCAAAATTGGGTTCCTCATCTAATGCTACCAATTACAACATTCTCGATCAATTGCAACGTACTAATGCCTAGATCACTATTTTTGAGCTGCTAAAAATCTCCCCTGCTCACAGAGAAATCTTGGACAAAGCCCTCACCGAGGCAAATGTCCCTAAAGATCTTGATCTCAATTGAGTTCAATCCATGTTAAGTCACTTGACCTCCTCCCATTACTTGTCTTTCTCTGAGGAAGATGACCATTCTTTGATTCACCCGCATAATAACCCTCTGCACATTGAAGTCAGAATTGGTCTAGAGCGTGTTCACTGTGTTCGCATAGATAATGGCACTGGCCTCAATATTTTCTTTGCTAGCTTCCTTACTGAATTAGGCTACAGTGAAGACTGCATTGATGCCCACAAAAAGATTACTATTAAGGGCTATGATGAAGAAGAATGTAAATCTAAGGGGCAAGGAGTGTTGCCAATCAGAGTTGGTCCTGTTGAATGAGATGTTACATGTCAAGTGCTTGACATTCCTTTGGCATACAATATTCTGTTAGGTAGGTAATGGATCCATGAAATGTAGGTTGTCCCTTCAATGTACCATCAGTGCATTAAGTTCCCATTCGAAGGATCTGAAGTGACTATACCTGCTAATACATGCTATGATTGCAACACCCTCACAAAATATGCTGACATATTTGTGCCTACCAATAGAGAATCTATTGAGCTCCTTGAGACTAAATTAAAAGAAATGGAAAAGAGTTTGACACTCAAAGAAACTGACATGGGAGGATATCAGATTGAACCTATGTTATCTATTACATCTCTGCCTTTGTCTCCATGTTCTTTTGGGAGACCTTCTAAGAGAACTAAACCTTCTACAGTTCCTCCTACAAAAAAGTATGGCGGTACCTTTGTACAAGCCACGGTACCATTAGTAGAAGAAGTTGAAAATAGGGCTATCAAATCTTGGATCTATAAAGAAGAAGACAATTCTAAACAAACTACTCCCCCTTATGACATAAAACCTAAGAAGTATGGAAAAGGTCTATCTATTATGCAACATTTTGGCTACAAAGGAAATGGTCCTATAGGTGCAAATCATAAGGGATTGATCGCACCACTTGAAGCTATTGGTCGCAGAACACATGAATCTATAGGTATAGGATTCAAGAAACTCACATTTCAACTAGGGATAAACAATTTTGTACCTCGAGCAGATAAACAACCAATACCTGAAGAAACATCAAAAACTAAAGAATCTGACGACAGTTCTAAGGAGGATATTTTTCCTTGTCCTATTCATCCAGACCTGGCAGCATTCTTTGCTGAGCCAGATGACTTTATAACGCATGTCAGTATAGTAGAAACTAACATCAATTCTGATGACACCACTTCAATTTCTCCATTAACCTATGAGGAGTGGAAATAAATACAAACTACAAATCCAAGTCATCAGGGTTATTTATACATACCTCCACACTTTCAAGAATAGTTTGAACAAGAATCCCAGTCACTTCTCACTACACAAGAAGTAGTTGATGCTACAAACACTAATGAGGTACCTTGGTCAAAAGGTGCTCATTTGACCATAGTAGAGGTTCTAAGTAGAACTCATACCAACTGGGGACAAAGGGTTGATTTCAACCATGTTCTTGACATGGCATCTAATGATGAAATAGACTCTCATGAGTATGAGTTCGACAGCTTGTCATATGCCACCTCTGACAGAGATACAGATACAGTTCACACATATGAAAACCTTCTCAAAGTAGGTGAAGGGTCTAGTGTAAGGTCAAACAAGTCTGACTCCATATATTTTAACGTGTCATCTACTACGGTCACTAGGAATCAAAATAATTCGACTATACCTCTGGATGAGATCGCTTTAGGTCTTGACTTTCTTGTCCATGCTTTTGATGATTATACCATGAACACACTTGAACCCATCACTTCTCTTTCACTTTTCCATCTCAAGCTTATAGAATAGAACTCTACCTCCCCATCTAATGAAGTCCTTACATTCCAGAATTATTACGCTCTTGCCTGTTACCTCCATGTTGTTGAACCTATAACGTCCTCCACTAGCGAAGAAAGTGTCAACATGACTGAGGCTAGTATCAAGTATCTTAGTCACAAAATCAAAAGAAGAAAAAATAGGTGCACTGATGGTGAAAACCACATTGTGGCAGTATCAGAGCCTAAAAAAGTCAAAATAAAGGATATATCCAAGGGTGAAAAGCTCTTTGAGGCGCCCAAGGATGAGATACTTGATGCACTTCCGAGTCATTTCTAGGAACAATCATCTGTGCTTATTGAACCAACTCAACCAATCAAAATGGGTATAGAAGCTGAACCTTAGATCATTCACTTGGAACAATCACTATCTGAGGCAGAAAGAGAGGAATTCATTACATTCTTCCAGAGTAAAAAGATAAACTTTGAATGGAAATATTAAGACATGCTAGGATTAGATCTTAATCTAATCATGCACCATTTTTCCATTGCACCAGGAATCTAGCCCCTCAAGAAAAAACTTCAAAAAATGCATCCACATGTGGCTCTACTTGTCAAATCTAAATTGGAGAAACTTCTTAAGGCAGTATTTATCAGAGTAATTGACTATGCAAAATGGATCTCTAACATTATTCTAGTATCAAAACATGATAAATCTATCCGATTCTGCACAAAATTTAGAGACTTGAATCTAGCATGTCCTAAGGATGACTTTCCATTGCCCAATATTTATATGATTGTAGATATGACAACAGGGTATGAAATATACTCACTAATGGATGGTTTCTCTGGCTACAAACAGATAAAGATCGTGCTAGAGGACCAAGAGAAAACTACTTTCACATGTGCATGGGGCACTTTCTATTAGAATGTCATACCTTTTGGACTCAAAAATATTGGTGCTACATATCAGAGAGCTGTCACTACTATATTTCATGACATGATACATAAAACAATGGAAGATTATGTTGATGACACTCTAGCTAAGAACATGCACCGAGAGAAACATCTTGCAGATCTAGGTCCTATACTAGATCACATGGAACAGTTCATTCTAAGGCTCAATCCTAAGAAATGTGCATTTGGAGTAACATCTGGAAAATTGCTTGGTTATATCATCTCTACAAAAGGCATCGAAGTGGATCCTGCGAGAGTACAAGCTACCATGTAAATTATGCCACCAAAGAATATCAGACAAATGAGATGACTTCAAGGCCGACTGCAGTCTATCCGACATTTTATCTCACAACTAGTGGACAAGTCACAACCATTCACCAAGACTTTACACAAGGGTGTGACTTACCAATGGAGCAAATAATGTGATGAAGGGTTCACACAAATCAAAAAGTATCTTGCAAACCCACCAATATTGATGCCTCCTATTCATGGGAAGCCACTTATACTTTACATCTCTGCTATGGATACATCATTGGGTATCCTATTAGCTCAAGAAGATCAGCACAATAAAGAAAGGGCTTTCTACTACATTAGTAGAACTCTAGTCTCATATGAAACAAAATATTCTTCTATAGAGAAGGCTTGCCTCACAGTGGTATTTTCTTCACAAAAACTACGACACTACATGCTGCCTCATATTACATGCCTAATTGCTAAAATTGATCATCTGAAATATTTTCTCAGTAAGGCTACCCTCACGGGTAGACTAGCTAAATGGGTCATGCTTCTCAGTGAATTTGATATTGAGTATGTGGAAAGGAAGGCCATTAAGGGACAGGCAATTGCAAATTAATTGGCAGAAGAACCTCTGGTAGATCATCAACCATTGCACATTGAATTCCCAGATGAGTCCATATTACTTCTCACACATCGATCCTGGACTATGTTTTTTTATGGTTCATTTACCCAACAGGGGTCAAGTGCTGGGATACTATTCATTACACCTAAAAGGTACTCTTTACCAAAAGCATATAAGATATTTTTTCCTTGTACAAAAAACATTACTGAGTACGAAGCCTTAATCAATGGTATGAACATCACCCTTGAGTGGTGAGCATACGAACTCAATGTCCTTGGAGATTCACGGTTAGTCATCAATAAAGTAAATGATATCTATCAGACAAAGGATGACAAGCTTGTGCCTTATAAATGGTTGGTTGATGACCTCAAAAAGTATTTTGTTTACATCACATTTCAACAAGTTCCAAGGGCAGACAATAAAGTGGCAAATGCCATGGCTACTTTTGCTTCCATGCTACAAATGCCATAAAATGATTTTCAACATGAATTCCTAGTGGAGACATTACACTACCCATCCTATGATTCCCTTGAATCCCAGATGATCTGGTCTATCATTGGACATGACTCATCCCACTACCATCATATCTTTTCCTACCTTCATGACCATATTATTTTAGACACTTACACCTGGAATGAGAACTCGATGATTCTAAACATGCATTAGTAGAGGTGCATGAAGGCATCTGTGGGTCTCACTCTAATGACCTGACATTGGCCCGTAAACTTATTAGAGCCGGTTACTATTGGCCAGATATGGAAAAGGAAGCTACATAGTTTGATAAGTCTTGCAAACAATGTCAACTACATGGTAATCTGATTCATGCTCTAGCCAAGGAGCTCATTCCCTTCATTACTTTCTGTCCATCTCAACAATGGGCCTTTGACTTGGTGGGTTGGATTTATCCCTCATCCTCAAATGGACATAAGTTCATAATCATAGCTACACACTATTTTACCAAGTGGGTGGAGGCAATCCCTCTCACCATTGCCAATGGTAAATCGGTAGCTATTTTCATTCTCAACTACATCATCTGCAAGTATGGTGTACCCCTAGAAATAATCACTGATAATGGGGGGAAATTCTAAAATAAGGATTTGACAAAGCTATGCTCTAAGTTTAAAATTACTCAGCATTGGTCTTCCATCTATTATCCTCAGGGTAATGGACAGGTAGAAGAATCAAACAAGACAATCCTTAAAATCTTGCATCACACAGTACACAAATATGGATGAGATTGGCATATCCAGATCAGTCCAGCTCTTTGGGCATATAGGATAAGCATAATAACACCAACAGGGGCTACTCCCTATGCTTTGGTTTATGGAGAATATGTTGTGTTACCAATTAAGGTTGAGATTCCTTCTCTGTGAGTCTCCTTGAAAGGCCTCATTACTAATGAAGATAATAAAATATCTTGGCTACAAGAGATAGAACTACTTGATGGACGTTGGCAAGTGACATTCAATCACCTTAGAGCATATCAGAAAAGGATGTCCAAGAGCTATAACAAGAAAGTTAGACCAAGGGATTTCCAAGTGGGTGACCTCATTCTAAGGGACAACCCTAAGAATCAACAACATCAGATCCAAAAAGGAAAATTTGAACCAAATTGGCTTGGTCTGTATGTTGTCATTGTAGTGTTTGGGTCTGGCACTTATCAAATTTCTACTACTAAGGGAGAACAACTCAAAGAGCCCATCAATGCTCTTCATCTAAAATGATTCTATAGCTGAGATATCTTCAGTATGCTCCTGTATATAGTAAAGTCCTGAAAAAATTCTAAAAATCCAAAAAATTCCTAAAAAGATGATCATCTTAGTGAAAACCTAGTGATAGGTGCTTTTATGTATCTCCAAAAATAATTATATATTCCAAAAATACAAAAAATTAAAAATTGAAAAACACAAAAAAAAGAGAGAAAAAGAAAAAAAAAGGTGTCATTGATGAAAACCTGACAAAAGGTGTTAGAATAGTCCCAAAGGATAATTGAGAGGGGGGGTGAATCAGTTATCAGTTACTTAAGTCCTTTTTAACTTCTTTAACTTTAGTATACAACAAAGTAAATGCATAATCAAATAACACAGTACTCAACACACAATTTGATTACAGGGAAACCAAATGGTAAAAACCCCGGTGGGAATCAGCACCCACAATAAACTATACATGTTTGTAGTAATCCCTGTTAGAAGATATTTGAACCCTGTTAGTAGTTGTACAATACAATGCAATAAGTATAGTGACCTGGTTAAGGGTCAGACCCTGTTGGGAGTCTTTTACAAATAACCCTCTTAGGGGTGGTGGACTCACTATCCAAAAGCTCATTGCTTGATGGTGAAGGCTACAACCTTCTAAATAATAGATATGCACTATATCTAATGATGAACTATAGAGTAGACCTTCTATCTTGATCAGTTTTATTGTATTATAATCTTTCACTTCTTCTTCACATAGACCCTTGATGAATGAACCAACTATAATAATCTACTCTTTACATCTTTCTTCACTTTTTGTATCATTCACACTTAGCGTATCACAATTGAACTACTATAAGTATCTTCTCCAAATTAGAAGGTCATGTCAGCTCTTACAAACACTTCATCAATATCTTAGTTGGCTTAACTAAGCACACAAACAATATTAAGTCTGCGCAAGTCAATGCTAAACAGACGTGATGCTTCACTGAGTTGGCCTCACCAAATTAACCATAACTTTGCAATGATCTTGAAATACATTTGGCACCTTTGGATTTATATCATCAACTCATAATTAATCATGCATATACACACACATATCCTGAAGATAGGTGAAACTCATGAAACATGTTATATACATCGGCCCTAAACCATTATACTTCCAAAACTGTAACTGCTAATAACAGAATTGCATAACTTTACTGAAACATCATATCTGGGTCAACCTATATGAAAATAACATAATAAACATATCAACAACATGTATCTATCCATGCAAGTCTTCATGTCATCATTTAGGTAAGTTCATACAGAATTACTACTATGTATTATATGTTGTCATCAATGACAAGCATACAAACAATCAACTCTCAGAATCAAATCTCCAACAATCTCCCCCTTTGACATTGATGGCAACATATGATATGAAAAACATCCTCTATTCATGGTGTCCTCTTTCTTTTACAATCTTCTCAATATCCTCATCAAAGATTTCTCTAAACTACTACAGTTCCTTTGTCTGTATTTTTGTTCTATGTATATACTCCTCCAGAGCATATGATCCCCCTTAGTACATACTCCTCCTTACTATATACTCCCCCTTTGAAATCAATGGAAAAGGGTGCCATAGTATTTTTAGGTATAGGTACTACTCTAGAAGTAGAGTAGTCAACCATTCATCAGTCACTTAATGACTGATGTCTTTTTTGCTTCTTCTAAAAAGACTTAGGAGAGGGAATTACTCCCAACTTCTCCCTGAGATACTCAAAAGTATCCTTTGATAAGGGCTTTGTGAAAATATCTGCCAACTATTCTTTGGTGCTCACATAGTCCAATTTCACTTCTTTTTCTTAAACCTTCTCTCTTAAGAAATGGTACTTGATCTTTATGTGTTTTGTCTTTGCGTGCATGGCAGGGTTCTTAGACATGTTGATAGTGCTAGTATTATCACAATGAATAACAATAGGATAATCAACTTGAATGCCAAAGTCTTTAACCATCTGCTTGATCCAAACCATAGTTGAACAATTCAGTGCTACTGCAACATATTCAACTTCTACTGTTGACTGAGAAATACAATTCTACTTCTTTCTTATCCAAGAAACCAACCTGTCTCCAAGGAATATTGCTCCTCCTGAAGTGCTCTTTTTGTCATCTATACAACCTACCCAATATGCATCTTTATAAACATGAAGCTTTACATTCTCTGATTTAGGATACCATAAACCATAGTCTATAGTTCCCTTTAGATATCTGAATATCCTTTTGACTGCTATTAGGTGACTTTGCTTTGGTTCAGTTGCAAATCTTCCATCAATGCCAACTACATTAGATATGTTGGGTCTAGATTAAGTTAGATAAATGAGTTTACCAATCATAGATTTGTACAATGTCTTATCAACTACTGTGGAGTCATCATCTTTTTAAATCTTGCTTCCTATTATCATGAGAGTGCATACTAGCTTACAATCATCCATCTGAAAGGTCTTCAGTATTTCCTTCACATATTTAGACTGATTAATGATATACCTTTATCTTTTTGCTTTACATTTAATCCCAAAAAGCATTTTATAGGACCAATCATACTCATTTCAAATTCATTCTACATTTCTTTTTCAAATGTTTTACTGAGCTTATCATTACCCTCAAAGATAATGTCATCAACAAATATAGCAACTAACAATAATCCATCATGTGTTTCTCTTCTGAATAGGTTATAATCTGCTACTCATTTCTTGAATCCAATCTTGGTAAGATAACCATCAATTCTCTCATACCAAGCTCTTGGGGCCTTTTTAAGACCATAGAGTGCCTTCTTTAATTTGCATACCATGTCTGATTCATCTGAAAGACTAAATCCTTCAGGCTGTTCAATGTAGACTTCTTCATTTAAATCACCATTGAGAAAAGCTTATTTTACATCCATTTAATATACTTTAAAGTCTTTGACTGTTGCATATGCCAAGAAAAACTTTATGGCTTCTAGTCTGCTCACAGGGGCAAATGTATCAGCGTAGTCTATTCCTTCTCTCTGCACATATCCCTTGCATACCATTCTTGCTTTGTTTCTAACTACTGTACCATCTTCATTCATCTTGTTTCTGAATACCCACTTTGTTCCAATCACATTTTTGTCATGAGGTCTGGGGACCAATTCCCATGTGTCATTTCTGATTATCTAATCTAATTCTTCTTTCATTGCATTCTTACAATCAGAATCATTACAAGCATCTTCAACATTTAAGGGTTCAATCTGTGAAAGTAAACATACCTCTTCATCCATTGCTAGATTTTTTGCTTTTGATCTGGTCAAAACACTGCTGCTCTGATCTCCAATGATGTCATCTTTAGAGTGGTATCTAGATGTGAATTTTGGAATTTTCGGTGTGTCTTCTTCTTTTGTAATCTATGATTCTTCTCTGCTTGATTCAGGTTCATCGCATGAGACATCAATGCGATCAAACATTTCTTCAATAACAATATCTTTGCTGCTAGATCTCGATTCATCCTCAATCATAGGTGCATATTCATAGTATCTTTCTTGAACCATAAACATTTCATCAATCTTAACATGTGTGCTTTCAATTATCTTCTTTACTATAAAATTGAAACATCTATATGGTTTGCTTTTAGTAGAATAACCAAGGAAAATACCTTCATCACTTCTAGCATCAAACTTACCAACACCATCATCTTTCTTGATGTAGCACTTGCTGCCAAAGATTCTAAAGTACTTTACTGTAGGTACATTTCCAAACCAAAGTTCATAGGATGTCTTATCCATGCCTAGCCTCAATTGGGTTCTGTTGATAGTATATACTGTTGTGTTCACTGCATCTCTCCAATAGGTGTGTGCAACTTTTACTTCAATCATCATAGTGTGCGCTGTATCAAGTATGATCTTGTTCCTCCTTTCTGTAATCCCATTCTGCTAAGGGGTTCTAGGTGCACTCAATTGTCTTTTAATACCATGATCTTCACAATAGTCATAAAACTTATCAGAGGTGAACTCTCCTCCTCTATCTGATCTCAGACATTTCAGTTTCAATCCGAATTCATTCTCAACTTTAGCTTTGAATATTTTGAACTTCTCAAAGGCTTCAGACTTCTCCTTTAAGATCGCAACCCACATCATCCTAGAAAAATCATCAACAAACAAAATGAAATACCTTTCTCCGTAGTATGATCTTGTTTGAGTAGGACCACACAAATCTATATGCACTAGGTCCAATTTGTTCTCAGCTAAGTTCTGCTTGCTTCTGAAGGAACTCCTTACATGCTTTCCCATAACACATTCCTTGCATATTGTGTCAACTRGTCTTGSAATACTTGGTAGGTYTCTWACTRCCTTAACATTGYTGATCTTTACTATAKTATCAAAGTTGATATGACAAAGTCTCTTSTGCCATAAMYAAMTRTCATCCACCTTTGCAACAAAACAACTTACATYAGAATTAAGMTGAAAAAYATTACMTTTTKTTTTRRAGCCTGATGCAATCATGTCTCCATCCTTRTTRTTAATGATGCACTTGTTGTCTTTGAACTCTAAATGATAACCTTTKTCAAGTAGYTGTCCAACACTCAGYAAGTTATGATGTAATCCATMAACATATAGAACATCATMTGTCTTATTCTTTCCATYSAAAGTGATAGAACCTCTACCTATGATAGGTTTRGGAGTGYTATCTCYAAATCTAACCAYACCACCTTTGTACTTGTCTAACTAAAMAAATYTGTCTTTGTCACCTATCATATGATGAGAGMATCCACTRTMAATGAKCYAATYAGTTCTGATGTYTKCTTTGGAAATTAGGGCTAKCTCTTGTTCTTCCTTTTCATCTGCAATRTCCATTTYYTCAAGCAACCTTTCCATATCTCTAAGGGMAATGAATCCAATTTCATCTTCTCYTGAATCTTCATCGGTTACACCTTCTTCAACATGATAACATTCCTTCTTATATTTGGGKTTGTAATYAGATMTGAACTTCTTGACTCTTGTGGGACATTTAGATGCAAAGTGACCTATCKTATTACAWGAAAAAAAWWTWAATGGAAGTTGTCCTTCATATTTACCTTTTCCTTTCTTTTCTCTTCTAGCAATCATAGCTATGATTTCTTCAAGTTCTTCATCAACTTCTTCTTTCTCATTGTGACTGGAGATGTGTAAGGATTTCTTACCGTGGACTATGGCTTTGAAAGTTGTTTCACTTTTAGGTTCAGTCTTCAATCTTGATATCTCAAATGCAGAGATTTTGCTGATTTATCCTTTAATTATAAGCTCTAATGTTCTCTTCAGGTAACATCTCAAGACTGTTGTATTTCTTCTTCCATGTCTTCCTGCGTTCATTCTTTGCTTGAACAACTCCTTCAAACATGTCTTCTAAATACTTCCATATGGTATATGCTTTGTTAATTTTCTTGATTTCAAAAAATTGACTGGCAGATAAGGCACTGATTAGGGCTTCTTTGGCAATTCCATTATGTGTAAATATGTCCTTTTGTCTATTGGTAGCATCATCCTTTACAAGGTCTTTTAGAGATGGAATTACAACCTCTTGTATGGAAATTTCAAAGATCTCAAAGCCAATACACTGTAGATGTGTTATCATTTTTTTTTTCCAATCCAAATAATTCTCTCCATCAAACTTATGGCTTTCTTTTTTAAAGTAAGACATCTGATCTACCTTAAATTGTTAGGCTTCTTCTCCAAGGCACTTGGATCTGATACCAATTGTTAGAATAGTCCCAAAGGATAACTAAGAGGGGGGGATGAATCAGTTATCAGTTACTTAAGTCCTTTTTTACTTCTTTAACTTTAGTATACAACAAAGTAAATGCATAATAAAATAATATAGCACTCAACACACAATTTGATTACGGGGAAACCAAATGGTAAAAACCCCGGTGGGAATTAGCACCCACAATAAACTATACTTGTTTGTAGTAATCCTTGTTAGAAGATATTTCAACCCTGTTAGGAGTTGTAAAATACAATGCAATAAGTATAGTGACCTAGCTAAGGGTCGGAACCTATTAGGAGTCTTTTACAAATAACCCTGTTAGGGGTGGTGGACTCACTGTCCAAAATCTCACTGCTTGATGGTGAAGGCTGCAACCTTCTGAATAACATATATGAACTATATCTGATGATGAACTATAAAGTAGACTTTTTGTCTTGATCAGTTCTAGTGTATTACAATCTTTCACTTCTTCTTCACATAGACCCTTGATGAATGAACCAACTCTGATAATCTACTCTATACATCTTTGTTCTCTTTTTGTATCATTCACACTTAGCGTATCACAATTGAACTACTATAAGTATCTTCTCCAAATTATAAGGTCATGTCAACTCTTAGAAACACTTCATCAATATCTTAGTTGGCTTAACTAAGCATGAAAACACTATTAAGTCCATGCAAGTCAATGCTGAATAGACGCGACGCTTTACTGAGTCGGCCTCACCAAATTAACCATAACTTTGCAATCATCTTGAAACACATTTGGCACCTTTGGATTTATATCATCAACTCATAATTAATCATGCATATACACATGCATATCCTAAAGATAGGTGCAACTCATGAAACACATTATATACATCGGCCCTAAACCGTTATACTTCCAGAACTGTAACTGCTAATAACAAAATTGCATAAGTTTACTCAAACATCATATCTAGGTCTGTGTGTATGAACATAACATAATAAACATGACAAAAACATGTATCTATTAACGCAAGTCTTCATGTCATCATTTAGATAAGTTCATACAAAATTACTACTGTGTATTATATGTTGTCATCAATGACAAACATACAAACAATCAACTCTCAGAATCAAATCTCCAACAAATAGGCGTCATGGTAGCAAAAAAAAAGAATTTCTACCAAGAAGGTGAAAACCTAGTAAATAGGCACCTCTTGTTCCACATTTTTATATCTATCATAGCACCACTTAGATTTATAGATTTTCTTTCTTGCTTTCCTTCTTGCATTTTATTTCCACATGCTTTTAGTTCCCGTCAAGACACCAACTTACCTGGATTGAAACTGGTCATACTCTGGGGGAAACCCTCCTAGTCTAGGGGGCATTGTCCTATTACCTTTTGGGGATCTACTTCATGATAGTCACCAGTGGTTCTCACTGTGTCTACCTACTATCACTTAGCTTATACTGAGTTCTCTCTCCTTGAGAATCTCCCTCACATTAGTCACCAGTGGTTCTCACTGTGTCTGCCTACTGATGTCTAGCTAGTACTACGATCTCTTCACTTGAGCATCTCTCTCGTGTCAGTCACTAGCGGTTCTCACTATGTATACCTACTGTCACTGTTCTATTGAGATTTATCACATCTGTTATAGTTGGAGTTATACTCAATGCTCTATCTATCGATACTCAGTCTTGACGATTCTTTGCTTTAGTTTGTACATAGCTTTTGGTCACTTTCATGACACTTTGGTTCCTTTGCGAACCCTACTGACTTGACACTGATTCAAAATCATATGCCTGGGGGAAACCAAATCTATTTTTTCCTCACAACATATGTCAAGTTAGTCATCGTTACTTGGGGGCATGGGTTCCCCATTTGATCATATCTTTGGTTTACACCCGAGTCAGTAATCTTGTCACTTTTGCAGGACAACTCGCTACTGACACAAACTGTTGTTTTTCAACACCACTATAAATAGTATTTTTTAACACTATCTTTGGACACATCTATGTTTTTAAACACACATCGGATATCTCAAACGTAAACATCTATCGATAACAATCAAAGACAATGCACTCACAAGCACAATGGCATTTTTTAACACCTCATACACATATACATTCACAAAATTTGAAACATGCAGAGCTATGCTTGAATCTTTCTTTGTATGCTATATGTTCTAATAAATTTCATTGATATTTTAATTATCTACTGCTTGTTGGTGTAGTCTCAATGATCCGGCAATGTCAAATAAACAGGGTGTATGTGATAAGAGCTCCCACACTAACGTGGAACAGACTCACATCCTTCGATCTTGTTTATTTGTACGCCATGGTGAGGTCAGTACTATCTCCTTGCCTATTATTGTTCTGTTTGTTTACACATGATCGCACTCATGGTTATCTTGGCTTTGAATGCCTTGATACTGGTGTACTCTTGCAACATTAACTAGAAATAATGTTCAGGTCATCTTAGCTTTTGTGCCCTGGTGCTTATGTTCATTTCCTATATTTTGTCCGATGAAATTCATATTCATATCCTTATGGTTGCATTGTGGCACCAGTAAGGGTTGTATCAACTTTGATGTTCCAAAAAAAAATGCTCAATGATGATGATTTTATGATGGGTCTCACAACTGTGTCCTACAATTGTAATTTCATATTGCATCTAGCATAGGATTGCATTTTCATTCTAGACTTGCATTGTGGCAGCAATCTGGTGTTCTCTTCATTGTGTTCTCATGGGTTCATACATTGGGGAGTTCTTCTTCACTATCATGGTTTCATCACGACTGCACAAGTGTTCGATCCTCGCTCTCGATTCTTCACATGTTCTTTTTGTTAGCATTCATCGTCCTACATGAGATATTAGTATCATATACATTACACATTCACAATTCATTATCATCCACACATTGTATTTGCATATTCTCATTCATAAGTGCATTCACATCCATCATTTACATACATATATATTTGCATAAAACATAACCATGTGCATTTCATACATTTATATTCCAGCCATGTTCATTTGCATACATTCTAA
>MU223194.1:1816166-1854806 GCA_018584345.1 Thuja plicata
ACAAGTGAGTCAGTTTGAGAGCAACACTCCAATGGCTCCTGTTCCAGTTGATAAGGGTGACAATGCTCCTAATCCTAATAAGTTTTAGAAACCTAACAACTATGTCAAGATTAATAAACAGATGAATATAGTTGCTGATCAAGTTGTGGCTACATCTAATAATGCTCCTACATCCACTACTTTCCGTATGAATCATACGTTTACTCCTCTCTCTGAAACTTTGCATTCCATAATGAGTAGGTTGTTAAGTGCTAGTATGATTACTTTGCCTCCTATTCGACCTCTTCTTCCTACCATGATAGCTTCAAAATCCTTTGATTCTAAAGCTTTTTGCCAATACCATCGCCAGAATGGCCATGAAACTAAAAAATGTTACTCTCTAAAGCATAAGATTCAAGACTTAATTGATTCTAAAGCTTTGTCTGTTGATAATTTTGATGGCAATGGGAATAAATCTATTTCTCCTCCTAATCAAAACCTTCAAATCTATACCAATCCTTTACCTACACATGATACTAATACTATAGCTTAACCATCTTCTGTAGACATTGTTTTTGGTTCAAAGATGGATGATCTTAATAACATTGTTAATCATGTGGAGAGTGTTGCACCATCTCAACTTATTGTTCAAGATCCTTCACCTTGACTTCAACTTCCAATTCTACCTAAAATTCAAAAACAAACTAAGGATAATCAACCTAGGGAACTTTTAATTACCTTTGATGATTCTGAAATAATCAAAGCTCCCAATGGTCCCCTTTATATCTATGCCAGGATTTCTAAGATACCTACTCGTGGTTTCCTAGTTGATCCCACATCTTTAATAAATTTCATTACTAAGGAAAATCTTTTTATGAAAGGTTTACAATGTGATTTTTATGATTCATCTAATGCATGGATCCAAACTTTTAATGGCTTTCTTTATCCTGCACTTGGTTCTATTAACTTACCTATTGAACTTTGTGGTAAATTTATAGATACTACCTTCATCATTATTCCTACTTCTTATCAATTCCAAATCAAATTTGGTTTACCTTGGATAACTACTATGCATTCTATTGCTTCTCCCATTCATAAATGTCTTAAGTTCATTGATAATGGAGAAGTCTAAATGATTAATCATAGTTTGTTTCAACCTTCTAGGCCTAAAGATTGTGCTACTCTTGATTTTATTTGGCCCTCATTACCTAACTCATGTCCGCCTCACCTTGATCATTTTTTTCGTTCATATCAAGCTTACAAACATCACAAAATTGCTGAGTTAAGTATGCCTTGGATTGATTCCAACCGTGGTCTTTTGCCTACTCCTGCAATACCTTCTTTATCCATTGCTGCTAATAAGATTGATCAAACTCCTACTGTTCCATTACAACCTATTGAGAATCCTCCTATAGAACCTATGAAGGAACCTATTGTTATTCCTCCTAGTTCTCAACATGTGCCAAATAAGGTTAAACATAACAAATCTGCTAATGAACGTCATAAGAAGCATAGAGCTAATGCTAGAGCCTATGCTTCTATGATTCAAAATTCATTACCTACCATCGATCAACCTATGCCCGATGCGTTGGATGATAATATTCATGATGTTAAGATGAATGATTATGATAATCCTATTCGCATCCTGGATCCTATTTCAATCAACCTTGATGAGGAGGACACTCTAGATGATCCTATTCATCTTAGTGATGAATATGAGACCATTTATCTTGATAATGATTTACCTCATATTCTTTCAACTCAATTAACAATTACACCTAGTAATGAGCATTGTGATTCTCAAGAGGATCCTTGTTTGGAACTGGCTATCATTCCTACTATATTGGATATAGTCCCTCTTGCAAGTTTCCCACCTACTCTAAATGACATAAACCAAGATGGGGAGGGTTGACATCATGCTTCATTGGCTCATCCTTTATGGCAGCCCCTTTTTGTGCTTGTATGTTGTATTGTGCTTCCCCCGTAATGTGTTTATAAATGTTTGTTAGATTCTTTTATACGACCCTTGTTACTTTATTGGTATAAGGTGATAAAAGAATCAAAACTGTTGTTCAATTCTTCTATATGTATCTACATTCTTCTATATGTTGTTTTATGTTATGTAGTACTTGTGCTATTGTTTGTAACTATGTTCCTTGTACAATCTTCTTGGATCTGTGACATGGTAGCACTACTTCTTTTTGGTCTCCATGTTGTGGTTTGAAAAGATTCCTCTTCATAAATTCTTAAGTTTCTTTCCTCCTTTGTGATTGTAGTTCTACTTTCTTTGGGGAATGATATCAATTCATTTGCAATAATATTATATTTTCTATGTACATTTTATCTTATGATCACACTGACCCCACATTAGGTAGATCCCTTTTGTGTTCTTATGTATGCTTATGTTTTATTTCCCTTGATTTGTCTTCCTTTAGGGGCATCTTGCAGTGGAAACGTAATCTGTAGAGTTGCCGATGTTTCTGTTAAAACCATTGCCCCTGTTAAAGTGTTAGCAATGACTTTAACATTGGGGCATACACTCTACTCACTTTTTTCACACACGCACATTCAAAGTACTTTTCAAGATATAAAAACTTTTCCCTTTATGGATTAAAAGAAACTAATCCTTAAAGCATGGTCACATTTTTACTTTTTTTTTAAGGATCTCTTGATCCCTCCAGTTTAAATTTACATAGATCACTTGATCCCGCCAGTTTTCAATTTACAATGATTTGATCCCTTTAAGAATGAATCTCCCTAATGGGTTGAATAGTGAGTAGCCACATTCACTAGGCAGTTCAATTCCATCTTTCTAGTTACACTTTTTGTGTGGTTCATAATAAGACATAAGTTCTCATTGGGCGAGATAATCACACCCTTTTCTCTGTCTACTTAACTAAGTGATGTCTCTCTTATCAGGATCTTAGGGTTGATAAAGACTTAAGTCCCTTAGGGGCTTGAGGGTTTCTTTATCCCTTTTGGATTCAATAAGATTGTATTTTCTGTATATTCTCCTTTACCAAGAGTTTGTGTTGAACTCATACTCTTGCTAAACTGGGGGCTAAATGTATAGTCAAAAAATGGAAGCACTTCCATTGTAGACATGTTTAGCCTTCCAATTAAGTGGTTTGGGGTCATGGTAAGTGCCTTGAATGGGTTCTTGATCTTGACATGGCTTCCCCCCTATTCTGTCCCTCTTTCCACTCTTGTTTAGCCTGATTTCTGCATTCTGGACTACAGACTGGTGATTCTGGGCTTCAAGGTCAGGGTCAACCTTTTATGTCTATGTCAACCTTGACATTGACCTAGTTTAGGGTTGATCTCGACCTTGACCTAGGGTTCAAATCCCAGGGTCTCATAGATTTTGGAGGTCGGCCTTTGCAAAAAGTTTTTTCGGCTTTCGGGTCGGCTGTTTCAGGTTTCGAAGCGTTGATTCCTAAATTATATTTAATATAGGTCCTCTCCTAGGGGTAAAAGATTTAATGGGAATTTAATCCTCCTATGTAGGCCTCCTTAGAATATTGTTCCTTTATTTCATATAAAAGGGAAGCTTTCTCTCTCATTTTCTCTAAGAACCATCATCAAGCGAACGAAGTCTTCTAATCAAGCATTCTCAAGCTATCTTCAAGTGTGATTCAAGCAAGAAATCAAGAAATATTTCAAGCGAGAATTCATCCATTCAAGTATCCATTTTCATGAAGGAGATCCATTGGAGGCCATTGAAGGATTGAAGCTACATGGTGCCCTTTTGGTGATCTCTCCATCCACCTTCTTCCAAGCCTATTCCAAATTCAAAAACCCATTCAAGACTTGGTGTTGGAGATCTACAAGTAAGAGATTGAAGACATAATACCATTCTATATTCCACATTTTGGAATCATACTTGTGGATTCAAGGATTCGAATCCGCCACAAGGACTTTTACAAGCAAGGTGAATTTATGAATTTGCTTTGTTTACTTCTACAATTTCAATTATATATTTGAGGTTAATTCCAAAACCAGGGTTTGACCAAGGAGAAACCCTCCCCCACAACAAACAATCCTCTTTTTCTTGTAGGTACAGGTTCAAGATTGTAGTTTTGAGACCAAATCTGGATACCCTTTTCGGCTTTCTTGCGGATGACGCAAATAGATTTTCTGTCAAACTTGTGCAAGTCAGGGTCAACATTATTGGGTTAGGGTTGACATTTGTGGGTCAAGGTTGACCTTTTTCATAAGATGACATCGGAACAAAAAAATATTTCTAGGTTTTGTTTGTCTCTGCGTTGCGGTCTGAGATCAACTGTCAATTTTTCCAGAAACAATCTACAGACCTCAGAAAACAACATTCTTTGATCTGCAATATTTCAAGGTTAGTGCATTTCTCCTACTTCTTCAATTACTATCATATATCATTTCCATACTTATATTTAATAGAATTTAAGGTATCTCCTTTGTTATACTCCTTTTCCAAATAGTTGATTCATTTGTGCATTAGCCCTTCCTTGGGGTTGATCAACTTGGATCTCCCATTTGTGCATTTGAGGGTAAAAAGGGAACATATTATTTTCTCCTTAATCACCATTGCAATACTTAATCAATACAATTCAATTAAGGTTAAGGGATTCAATACATTCTAGGCAACTTAAAGGACAATTTACACATCAATGCATTACATTTCAAGATAATCAATCAATCCCTCTTAATACATTACATATTCTTAATAAACACATCTCCATTTCAATCCCCTTTACATTCTTATATGTAAAAATTATCAATTACAATCTATCACACGATATTATATTGTACATATAGATATGCTATAGAGAAGAAAAAGATAAGAGAAAAGAAAAGAAGGATTATAGAAGAGACATATTAGTTGGAACACTTAATCATTTTTTTTTTACAAGTGTTGCCATCAATGACAAAGGGAGAGATTCTTGGAAAGTAATAAATTTTGTGTAAATATGATTTAATTTTTGGTTGTAATTTATGTAAACACATCTGGGTTTCAGACCGATTTCAGAATAGATAAGTTTTGGTGATTCAAAAATTGACTAAGTGTAGAAACAAAGATACAGAAGTGTTTTGGGTGTCAAAGATCGAGATAGATGATTTAGGTAAAGTGGGCTTAGAGGAAGAAAATATGGGGTATGCATGACCTCCACCTAAGATCAATTTTTTTTTGTTGAATCTACGGTGAGTTAGACAGAATTGAAGGCAGACAGACTGCAACAGAACATCGAAATAGGGCAGTTTGACAGTAGCGAAGATTGAGGGAGTATGGCTTGGCCTCCAAGAAATAAAAGTTTCATTTTGGTTGTTGATAACCTACACATTGACTATGAAAGAGCTCCTACTATGAATTTAGTGTTTACTATATTAAGTTTTTTTTGTATTGAAGGTCGAATTAGTAATATTTGTAATATTCATACTAAGAGCTGACTTTGTAAAGTTGTGAGATATATATGTAACATATTTTTGATAAAGATTGTGTGAAACGAATGTATGGATGGATATTTTTGATATTTGTTGAGTAAATAGCAAAGTAGAGAATGGTAGAGAACATTAAAGAGCCATAAAGGAACTATCTAAGCACCAGTGTTTCTTGTTTTGTTCATGATTAAGAACACTTTGTAACCTGAATTATATTGTAAGATTTGTAAGCTCAGTTGGCCCCTAACAGGGTGTTGTAAACCTTTAATAGAATTTTTATTCCTCTCACAAGGAAATGTACTATGTAACATTCAGATCCTAATAGGGCTAGGTCTCCTTACAAGGACATTATAATTTAGTGCATGCTTGTGGGTACCATCCCCACCGAGGTTTTCCCTTGGCCACGGTTTCCTCAAAAACAAATATGGTGTTATAAATTCTGTTTCATTTACTTATGTTCTTTAATTTACTACAAATGTATGAATAATAATTAATTGGTTGAATAATTTATCAAAGTGATATTATACTGATTCACCCCCCCCCCCTCTCAATATAATCCAATCCTAAAACTTCAAATTCAAAGAGGATTATCCATATCCTTTTGACAAATCCATTACAACAATCCCCTTTCCCAAGCGCGTTGAGACTCCCAAATTTGATAAATAAAAAGGAAGTGGTGACCTAGTTAGCCATGCCAAATAATTTTATATGGCTTGTCAAGAGGTTTCCTACAATGAAAACTTCCTTATGCACCTCTTTCCCAAGAGTCTTGGAGGGTCTTCCTTAGAATGGTTTTACAAGATCCCATATGACATAGTCAACACATTTGTAGAATTGTCTAAGAAATTTGTGTAATAGCATGCACACAATGTGCAACATGAACTATCCCTCCTTGACCTCTGCAATGTAAAAGAGAAGGGGGGAGAAATTTTATCCGATTACCTCCAGAGGTGGAAAAACCTATCAAAAAGATTAGCATACAAACCTCTTGAAAAGCATTAGGTCAAAATATTCATTAATAATATTCATCTTGAAATGGCCCACTACATGCCTATGAATTGTATCCATACCTACAAATACATCGGAGAGAAAGGGTCGAACATCCAAAAGGGCCTTTTAGATGAGGGCATTATCAGGCATTACAAAGAGAATCATTATGAGAAGCCTAGAAATGATCATCCATGCTACTAGAACAAGAACAAGAACATATTAGGTGATGGGGCCACTAACACGAAGCATGTGTAAGTTGTTATTTCTGCCCCAAAACCCTCACTACCTATATATTAACCGATGGCTAGTCAAACAAATGCTATCTATGTTCCCCAAGGATAACCAGAATCCTGAGTCCAGAACAACCAAAGGCACACACTCACCCCTTTAGATGAGATATTAGATGTCATCTTCCATAGAATGGCCAAGGCCAATCTAATTTTTTATCCATATATTCAACCCTTTGATGAGTCTTCTCCTAAACCTACCTGGTATAGGGAGAATGAGTATTGTGATTACCATCATGTCAAAAGGAATGCCACTATCAAATGCATGAAGCTCAAGCATTACATTCAAGACCTCATAGATCATGAGGATATCAAATTTGAGCCTCTAGCACAAGTGTCACCAAATGAAAATCTTCAAATATACCAAAATGTGTTCCCTAAACATGATACATGAAAAGGTCCAACTAATGCTAATCAAGTTAGGATTGGATAATACTGAGAAGGGGCTGAATCACTATTATAGTACTTTATTAAATTATTCAACCATGTATACATTAACCATAAACTTTCAGTAAAGAAAATAACATAAGAAAATGACACAATACTCATATAACCATATTTTTTTTTCGAGGAAACCTTGGCCAAGGGAAAACCCCGGTGGGGATGGTACCCACAAGCATGTGCTAAAGTATAATGTCCCTGTAAGGAGACCTATCCCTATTAGGAGCTGAATATGACATAGAAAATTTCCTTGTTAAAGGAATTACAACCCTGTTAAAGGTTCACAACACCCTGTTAGCGGCCAACTAAGCTTACAGCTCTTACAAAGTAATTATGTTTACAAAGTGTTCTCAATGATGAACAAAACAACCAACACTAGTGCTTAGGTAGTTCCTTTATAGCTCTTCAATGATCTGTGTCATTCTTTTCTCTACTATTCACTCAACAACTCATCCAACTAACCATCAACAAAAATAATAATAAAATATGTCTTTATCAAGAAGATCTTACATATATATCTCACAACTTTACAAAGTTGGCTCCCAATATGAATATTACAAATATTACAAAGTCAACCTTCAATACAAAATACATTTAATATAGTAAATATCCAATGCATAGTCGAAACTCTTGCATAGTCAATGTGGAGGTTATCAACAACCAAAATACAACTTCCATTGCCTGGAGTCCATGTCATACTCCCTCAATCTTCGCTACTGTCCAACTGCTCTGTATCGTTGTTCTGTTGTAGTCTATCTATCTTCAATTCTTTCTAACTTGTCATAGACATTACCAAAACCAAATCAATCTTAGGTGGAGGTCAAACATACCCCATACTATCTTCCTCTAAGCTCCCTTTCCCTAATTCAGTGATCTTGATCTTTGATATCCAAAATACTTATGTGTCTCTTCTTCTATACTTATTCGAATTTTGAATCAGCAAAACTTATCTTTATAGGAATCGGTCTGAAACCCAGATGTGTTGGCATAAATAACAACCAAAAAGTGAGTCACAATTGTTAGAATAGTCCCAAAGGCTAACTAAGAGGGAGGGGGGGTGAATTAGTTATCATCAAATCTTAATTCTTTTCTTTAACTTCAGAATACAACAAAGTAAATACACAATCAGATAACATAATAGACAACACTTCAATTTGGTTATGGTGAAACCAAATGGTAAAAACCCCGGTGGGAATTAGTACCCACAATGAACTATACTTGTTTATAGTAATCCCTGTTAGAAGATATCTCAACCCTGTTAGGAGTTGTACTTTACAATACAATAAGTATAGTGACCTGGTTAAGGTTCTGACCCTGTTAGGATTCTTTTACAAATAACCCTATTAGGGGTGAGGACTCACTGTCCAAAATCTCACTGCTTCAATGGTGAAGGCTACAACCTTCTGTAGAATAGATATACTTTATATCTGATGATGAACTATAGAATAGACCTGCTATCTTGATCAGTTCCAATGTATTGTAATCTTCAACTAATTCTTCACATAGACCCTTAATGAATTAACCACAACTAATATTATTCTCTATACATTTTATGTCTCCTTTCGTATCATTCATACTTAGAGTATCACAAATGACTTGCTATAAGTATCTTCCACAAAGTAGAAGGTCATGTCAGCTCATGGAAACACTTCAACAACATCTTTGTCAGCTTAACTAAGAACGCAAACAATATTAAGTCCATGCAACACAAACTGAACAGACGTGACGCTTCACTAAGTCGGCTTTACCAAATCATCTCCAATAGCACGATCCTAATGTTACATGATAGGTGCATTTAACCAAACATAGTTAACTCATAACTAATCATTAATATACACATGCATATCTTGAAGATAGGCACAACTCAAGAAACACATTAAATACATTGGCTCTGAACAGATACTCTTCCAGAACTGTAACTGCCAATAACAGAATTACACAACTTGACTCAAACATCATATCTAAGTCTGCATTTATGAACATAACATACTAGACATGTCTACAACCTGAATATATCCACGCAGGGCTTGATATCATCATTCTGATAAGTACATACAGAATCACTACTGTATATTATATGTTGTCATCAATGACAAACATACAATCAATCAACTACACAGAAACAAATCTCCAACAACATTTATAGAAAATGATCACTATCCAACAATCTCTCCCTTTGGCATTGATGGCAACACTCATAAAAAATGAATAAGTGTTCCAACAAAAACTATCTCCTATATGTTCTCTCCTTCCTCTTCTAGTCTCTTCTCCCATTTCCTCTTCTCCTCTATTATATTTTTTTCTTTCTCTCTTTTATATATTTTTTTATTAATTATTTCCTCTTCTTCTTCTCTCTTCTCCCCCTTTGACAACAATGACAAAGGTGCATACAAAACAATAGGATTTAGTGCTTTCTCACCAGTTTCAAAATGTCTTAAAAGGAATATTCCAAGATCTTCACTGCTATGCTCCATGACTTGAACAATATATGACTGATATGAATGATGCCATTCAATGCAAATGATGTGGTCTCAGCTTCTTTCAATTCTATGGGCATAGATTTAGTCAATGAATCTATCACTTTCTCCAAGTTTGATAAATGAACCTCAAGTATGGATAGCTTAGGAGTGATTAAACTCTTCAGCAAATTAAATCTTGTCAGCACTCTCCCTTTCTCATTATCCAAAACACTGAGTTTTTCCAAAATTCTTGTGACTTCCTTGTCTAACTCTATTATAGATTGTGAATATGCTTCACAATTTTCCACCATATTGTTCATAGTTTCCCTTTCCTTGACAATAATGTCTTCCACATTATAAACATGTCTAATAGGATTCATACAATAACTAAACAATTTTCTCCCATGTCCAATGCAGCTCTTTACTTTTGTCAAACAGGTTTTCACAATGCATAAGTCCCATTTGATTAACTTGCAAACTTCTGTTAACTTCTTCTCTGAATATTTGTTCCATGCCTTCTCCTCTACAATATTTATCAAATTCTCATAGTGCCCATCAAATTCATCAAGTGTTATTCTAAAATTTTCAATGTCATCTTTGTGCTGGAAAATAATAGGTACTGGTAGCAACTTGTTCATAGTATCAATTGCTCTTGTAATTACTTTAGCCTTTTTGTCTCCTTTCTATTATGATCTTTCCTTAGCTTTGTTTAATGTAGTAAATTCCAATTTGACCAATTCAACTTCATCCATGCTATCAACATTTACATCACTACTTGCAAAAAATGAGATAGATAAAGTGTTTACCTCTTTCTGTTATGTCTTCTCTTCTTCTTCCTTCTTCTACTCTTCTTCCTCTTTCTATTCTACTTCATCTACTATAGAGGTGTCCACATTCCCTACAAATGGATCCTTTTCATCTTGAGATGTGTCAAGAGTCACTAGCACCCCAGAAACATACAAATTTGGTGGTGGATCTACTTCTCTTATCTCATCTTTAGACTCATTTGCTTTAGAGATTTCTCCCATTCCTAATTGTGTAGGTGAAGTGGTATTAGGAGGTAGGGGCTTGTCAGAAGTAGTATTCATCAATATCTTTTCTAGTTCCTTCTGAGTTTCCTCAGTGATTTCAACCTACTTCATCGCCATGATTTTCAACAATCTTACCTTGGTCCTTAGTAAAGGTTTCAATTCCTTGAATATTCTTTCCCTTTCTTGTAATGATATTATAGGAAGCATGTTTTCAATTTCTTGATTCCTGATTGTATCATCCTCAATCTATGCCAAGTTTTTTCTTGTTTCCAATATCCCATTCAAGTCCTTAGGTATACTTCCTTCAATTTCTAATAGAGTCTTTTTGAAAGTAAGTAGATGATCAATCACAATGTCTTCAATCTTAAGCTTGTCTGAATCTCCAAATCTATCATAGTATCTATCAATTGTGACCAGCTTACCTTGTTCTATTGCTCTCCTCTCTATAATTTTCATGTCAGGCTTCCATATGTTCTTCTCTCTTTTCTTCTCTTCTCTCACTATGATCTTCTCTTTAGGCGATGTCTGCATGCTTGATCTAGTTACTCTAGCGGTGATGTTCTATGTTTGTGATGTCTGATGTGATGGAGGAGATGGATTGTCTACCATTACTACCTTAGGAGTGGGAGGGGTTGTATTAATTTTACTTGCTAGTCCAAGAGATCTATATTTCATCTTCTTTTTCACTTCTTTCAGTTCTTCTTTTTTCAACCCAACTTTTACACCACATTCATGTACAAGGTTTTCAATTTTTCTTTTCCTTAGACCTCTAGTCTATTCCTCTCTCACCTTTGCTGATTTCTCCTCATATTATCCCCATATTTCTTTTGATTGATCAACTTCTAATGCATGAACATGTTCTACTTTCATGGTAAGTACCTCAAAACTTACTTCATAACCCATGGGATAACACCATTTCTTTCTAGGCATGACTACTTCAAAACATACACAATTAGTTTCAACCATGAAACAAATTGTATCCTTGTACTTTTAAACAATATCCTCATGTATCATGTACCTGGTTTTCATTTGTCTCTGAATAATTTTGATCATAGCAAACAATTCTCCATCAACACATGTAGTATTCTATCTTTTGTAGCTCTGTGAGATTAGAATACCAGTAGGTCTCCCAGATTTCCAACTACTAGGATGTAAGCCAGGAAATTTGTACTCAATGTGTACAAACATATGCATCAACAATGAACCAAATATGAAGGTCTTAGTTCTATCCTTCTTCACTAGCTTCACATTTTTAATAAATTGATGTGCCAGAAATTTGCATAGGTTATAATTCATATTCTCCCTCATCATTCTCCATGCCATCATGATTACTCCTATAGATACTGAGTTAGGTCTACTACTATAGTCGAATTTGTATCCAAATATCATAGAAATAAGTCTCACATCTTGCTAAAAGATGTCATTCATAGTCATTTCCTTCCTATCCCATTTAGAATGAGTTAGGGTTTCAAATTATTTCTGTACATGTTTCTCTGCAATAGGAATGACTCCAGTGTTGTCCAGTCCAGTAATTTCATGAATTAGGTCACTAAAAATCTTCACAGGTTGATCACCTATCCAAATGAACTGATCATGAACCCTTCTCAACACTATCTTAAACCATTCATCTTCATCAAATTTGCGTAAGTCCATAATTTTCATTATGATCAGCTAATCAATGTGTTTGTATTCTTCTTTCATGACTCCATTATCAGTCATATACTCCATCTCAGTTGATATCTCATCAATCCCAGTATATCATACTTACAATATATGTAAGCCCTAATATCTTCTACGTGTAACATAACATACGGGGTTTGAGAAAATGTTCCTTCTGGATCCTCTTCATAGGACTTAAATGGATGTTTCTTAAATTTTTACCTAGGTCAATCTACAACATCAAGAATAATAGGTGCATCCATAGCTAGATGATGTAAATACCTTTCTTCCACTGAATTCTGCATTTACACTTCAATCGATCACTCACGACAATTATAGAATAGACTAAATCTCTTTTCTCTCTGATCTCCTTAGCTCACTCTTCATCAAATGGTAAAGAGATAGGTCATCGAATGGTGTTTTATACAAGTTTAAGTCATAAGTTTCACTTTCACTTAATACTATCCAATCGGCTGCTAGATCTCACAAACAAAATATATGCATTGGCAGATGTTGCACTCTCAAATGTATGTTCCATTATGTCTTCCAAGTTCATACCTAAGCTCGCTCAAGCTCAATCCAAAAATTTTAGGGCAGGATATATTCTGATTTATGTATCCAGTACTCCCCTTGAGGCCATGATCAGCCAATTAGGAAGATTTTGTTTTACTACCATCAGGCAAAGATCCAGCAGCATCTACTGACTCTCCCTAAACTGATTTCTAACTTGTTTCTTTGATCTTCCATATCTTACCATTGTTGCTATCTTCTGCTTTCTTAAAACAACTTTCAAAATCAATCTTCAAATCTGCAACACTCTTACCAATATTGTTTCCATTTTTTTGTGAATCATAGGAGGTGGTACTATTCTATTGTCTGATCCATTATACCTAAAAACTTCTCTATATGTCCTAGATTATTGAATTTATAACATATAGGAGGTCTTCTTTCCTGATTAACTTGCAGTTTATAGTACTTCACAATTGGTCCAATGTTGTTACATTTGTAGCATGTAGGTTTCACTGTAGATTCTATTACATTGTCTTGTCTATATCTAGATTGATTAGGTTTTTTGTATTCTGCTTTCTTGTGCCCATATCCATTCCAATTAAAACAATAACCAGAAAAAGTTCTAAAAGGGGCATTACCTATGCATTTTCTCTTCATGTGTCCAAATTTGTTGCAACTAAAGCATCTACCTATGAAGGGTCTAATCTGCTCTCTAGGTTCTTCAATAGAAGGTTTCTCAGCATCAATCTTCTCATTGGATTTCTCTTCCTAATTCTTTGAACATTTAGCTTCATTGAAGCCAATACCAGTCATATCACCTTTAGGTTTCTGCTTGTCTCTTTGATCATCAATCAAGTCACAACTAGTGTGAAGTTTCTCAATGTGTTTCTTTGCTTAAACAAGTTCACCTTTTATAATCTGATTGTATTTATCCATTTCTAGATACTTTTTCTTGTAGTTTTCAGCCTCATTCTTCATTTGATCTAATGCATTATTTAAATATTATTCAACTTTCTTCTTACCATCCTTCTATATCTGTATTTCTTTAGCCATAGTTTCCTTTTCAATTTTTAGAGTCTCATTCTCTTCTTTTAGTTGCCTCATCTGATCTGAATTGTCTTCATCTGAATCCTCTTTTCTCTGAACCATAAGATCTTGTCTTTGACTTCTAGAAAGCTCAAGTTGTTCCTTAAGTTTCTTTATAAATTTCTCATCTCTTCACATGTTGAATCTCAACTCTCCATTTTCTGCTTTTGCTTTGTCAAGGTCTTCAAGCGCAGCATCAAATTTTTCTTGCAAACTGTCCAAGTACATTCTGGTCTCCCTCAAGCTGTTAGACTTTCTCTCCAAGGGAAAAAAAGATCTAATACTAATTGTTAGGATTGGATAATACTAAGAGGGGGGTGAATCAGTATTATAGTACTTTATTAAATTCTTCAAACATTTAAACATTAGCCATAAACTTGCAGTAAAGAAAAGAACATAAGAAAATGACACAGTACTCATAACACCATATTTATTTTTCAAGGAAACCCTGGCCAAGGAAAAACCCTAGTGGGGATGGTACACACAAGCATGTACTAAAGTATAATGTCCTTGTTAGGAGACCTAGCCCTATTAGGAGCTGAATATTACATAGCACATTTCCTTGTTAAAGGAATTACAACCCTGATAAAGGTTCACAACACCCTGTTAGGGGCCAACTGAGCTTATAGCTCTTACAAAGTAATTCTGTTTACAAAGTGTTCTCAGTCATGAACAAAACAAGCAACACTAGTTCTTAGATAGCTCTTTAATGATCTTTGTCATTATCTGCTCTCCTATTTTCTCAACAACTCATCCAACTAAACATCAACAACAAAAACATATGTCTTTATCAAAAATATCTTACATATATATCTCACAAGTTTACAAAGTCAACTCCCAATATAAATATTACAAATATTACAAAATCAGCCTTCAATACAAAATACATTTAATATAGTAAATATCAAATGCATAGTCGGCGCTCTTGCATAGTCAATGTGTAGGTTATCAACAACCAAAATACAACTTTGATTGCCTGGAGTCCATGTCATACTCCCTCAATCTTCCCTACTATCCAACTGCTCTATATCATTGTTCTCTTGCAGTCTTTCTTTCTTCAATTCTTTCTAACTTTTCATAGACATTACCAAAAACAATTTGATCTTAGGTGGAGGTCATACATACCTTATATTTTCTTCCTCTAAGCTCTCTTTCCCTAATTCATCAATCTCGATCTTTGATATCCAAAATACTTTTGTATCTTTTCTTCTATACTTAGTCAATTTCTGAATCAGGAAAACTTATCTTTATAGGTATCGATCTAAAATTGAGATGTGTTGCCATAAATGACAACCAAAAAGTGAATCACATGTACAAAAAATTATCACTTTCCAACAAATCAAAAGTCACCAATCCAAAAAAATAGAAAACAAGGAAAGTGCGGTGATGGTAAAGACCACCAATGCTTACATCAACTATGACAACCTTGTTGGATGTGTCTCCCAATTCTAGCCTTTTGTTGGCATGATCTGTGTCAGAGGTCTAGATAGATAGTGTGTAGTTACTACATGACAAGGTAGAATATCTCTTGCTGGTGCTTCTACCACACCTTCCTCTACAACATAGTATAACCCTTTGGGGCACCTTGGATACACACATGCATAAATATCCTTCCTAGACCTTCTCTACACATCACCCATTCATCAAGAGATCCTCACAAAAGCCTTACAAGATTCACGTGTTCCAAATAACATTGATCCTACATGCTTCCAAACTCTTTTGGGTCACCTATCAATGCCCTTTCACTTATCATTAAGACCATATGACATGCCACCTATCTCACAAGATCATAATCTTCCACTTTGCATCGCTGTCATGGTCAACTCATTTGTAGTTAAGCGAGTCATGATAGATAATGGTTTGGCCTTAAATCTATGTACTTTAAATTTTGTCACACAAGTGGGTTAGATTGACGATGATATAGTACAATAAGTCATCACCCATCAAAGCATGTGATAACCTAGAGCATACCTTTGAGGGTACTATTTCACTGCCCATTCAAGTGGGCCAACAGTGCAAAGCACAGTATTCCATGTTGTTGATCTTGATCTCCCCTTTAACATCCTCCTCAGTTGCCCATGGATCCATTTTATGTAGGTTATCCCCTCCAAATTTAATTAGTGTGTCAAGTTCCCCCACGATGGAACTGAAATTGATATCCACACTGATTCCCAACCTTTTTCATACTACTATGTGTAAGAATCCTCATTCCCCCATTTGATCCATTTTCCTAGAATTGACATTGGCACTTTGGTGGCCATATCTTCCCATTCTTATCATGATCTTGAAACCATACTTGCATCCAGTCTTTCCAGCATCAAGATCAACAACAAAGGTTGTGGAGAATATAAATTTTTAGATGCATTTGTGGTAGGGGCAATACCCCTTGACCCTCATACCCAAGGACATTTGTCCCATCAAGATAAGATGAAACAAAAGGTTCCTCAGCTCAATAAAATTGGGAATTCAATATTCCTTTCTTATGGCCACTTAAATGGAGAGGAAATGTAGGTAGATATAAACAAATGGTTGTACCATGAGGCTCCACCTCCTGACACCACACTCCTTGATTACTTCAAGGAAAAATATCCCAAACCCAACAAACTTTCTACTGAATAATTGGATTATCAAGGTGGTGGTTTTGTCCAAGAAGAAACATGAGTGAAAGTTCCTCTTGAACCTCCCATCGACCCGAGAAACCAAGGTCCTGGATTCTACTTAACCTCGACTGGGGGCACCAAGGAGACTAAATCCACCTTTTTAAATGTTGAGGGTGACATTATTGAGCTCAAAGGCATTCTTGAAGAGGAAGTTAAGATATCCTATGATGATAAATCTAGTGATGAAACCCTTCTAGGAGACTCCATTCTTTTCCAACTCTCCATCAATTTTGTTGACCTTCCACTCATACATCCTGAATTCATAGACTGGGATCAGCCAAGCGTCAGCCATTTTGATATGTTTCAAAGAAAGGATTCACTACTAGAATTCATGGGAGTGGAAAAACCAAGACAAGATTGGGGGCATGACTCTACACATGTCTATAAGTTAGATCCTCGTACATAATTTGGGGAGGAGGAGAGCCTTAGTCGCAAAAATAAAAATAAAAAAGAACACCATGAGTCTCCTAGTGAAAACCCCTTTGGGGCACTTCTTGACTCTAAAAAAGTAAAGAAAAAGGATGTATCCTCTAGTGAAAACCTCCTAGAGGCACCAAAGGATGAGGACTCTCCTCTTCCTCTTCTTTGTGATTATCAATCATAAACGTCATCTATTCTCATTGAGGAGACCAAGCCTATCAACCTCGAGACAGAGGAATTTTTGTGAATCACAAAGATTCAGATTCATTGTCAGAAGCTGAGGAGCTAGGATTTGATTCCCTCCTCAAGGATTCATCTATCAACTTTGCATGGTCTTATGCTCATATTCTTGGGTTAGATCCAAATCTCATAGTCCATTATCTTACAGTTGATCCAAAGGCTAAGCCAGTTAAGAAGAAACTCTGAAAAATGTGCCCAGAGGTGGCATTATTGGTTAAAGAAGAGCTTGAAAATTTCTTAGACACCACATCCATTTGAGCCATTGATTACTTAGAAGGGATTTCAAATATGGTACCTATATCTAAACCTTTGGGTGATATCATAATATGTACAGACTTCAAGGACCTTAACAAAGCTTGTCCCAAGGATGAATTCCCATTACCAAACATAGATATGCTAGTGGATCTTATAGCCGAACATGAGATGCTATCACTCATGGATGGTTTCTTTGGCTATAATTAGATACGTATTGCAGAACATGGTTAACATAAAACAATATTCAAAACCCCATGGGGTAGCTTCTGCTATAATGTATTATCATTTGGTCTAAAGAATGTAGGGGAAACATACCAGAGGGCCATGACATGATTTAAAAGATTCTTGAAAACTATGTGAATGATATCCTAGGAAAATAAAAAACAAGAATTGATCATCTCAGAATCCTTGAATGCATATTCAATCACCTTTAGATATATCAGAAGGCTTAGTCCAAATAAATGTGTCTTTAGTGTTACTTCAGGTAAACTTTTGGGTTTCATTGTTTCTCGGCGGGGTATTGAGATAGATCCCAAGAAGGTTAAGGTCATAATGAAAATGCCTCCCCCAAGGACTCTCAAACAACTTCGTAGCCTATAGGGAAAGCTTCAGTATGTTCATAGGTTTATATCATAGCTTGCCAATAAATGTCAACCCTTCAGTCATCTGCTTTGCAAAGAAGCCACCTTTCAATGGGATCCTCATTGTCAACAGAATTTTGAAAAGATCAAGGAATATCTAGAAAATCTACCAATCCTTATGTCACCTATTCCTGGAAAACCACTCATTCTGTACATATCAACTGCAAAAATGACAATGAGGGAACTTCTTGCTCAACTATATGGTGATGAAAAAATAAAGGGCCATCTACTACATCGGTCGTACCCTTGTGGGTTATGAACTTAATTATTCCCCCATGGAAAAGGAATATCTTTTAGTGGTTCTTTCCACTCAAAAAATTTGACACTATATGCTGAGACACATATTCAAGATCATATCCAAAGTTGACACACTCAAATACTTACTTTCTTGCACTACCCTTACAGGTTGCATAGCTAAATGGGTAATACTTTTGAGCGAGTTTGATATACAATATGTGGACCAAAAGAAAATTAAGGGACATTTCATTTCTGAATAATTGGTTGAGGCACCTTTGGTAGATGCATATTCTCTCACAATGGAATTTCTTGATGAACATCTCTACATGGTTGAAGAAAAACCTCCCTAGAAATTATATTTTGATTGTTCATACACATCTCATGGATCTAGAGCTGGAATCCTTTTTGTGACCCCTCAAGGTGACTTCATCCCCAAGGAATTCATATTACGATTCTCCTATACCAATAACATCACAGAATACAAGGCTCTTATTGTTGGTCTCAAGAAAACATTCCAATGAAACATCATAGATTTGTACGTAGGTGTTCAGAGATTCACAACTTATCATAAAACAAGTCATGGATGAGTTCCAAACAAAAGATGATAAGATATTACCATACAAGGAAATGGTAGACACAATGAAACAACACTTCTAGGCTTTATAATTTACACATGTTCCTCGGTTACATAACAAAGCAGCTGATGCTATGGCCACCATTAGATCCCTTCTTGAGTCTCACGGGATGTGACAAAGTATGGATTCTTAGTCGAACAACTCCACCCACCTGCTTATGAGACTGTGGCTCCTAAAATGGTATGTTTCTTGGTTGGTCCACAGTCCCCATGGTTCCATTACATCTATGCCCACTTAAAGAATGGTATCATATCTCCCCATATCAATCGTACCCAACAAAAAAACCTTATTCACCATTCATTGTGTTATACCCTTTTTGCAAAAAACCTATATCATCGAGGTTATCACAGCGTACTCTCTCGGTGTTTAGACACTAATGAGGTCATCCTGGAATTACAAGTGGTTCACGTTGGGACTTGTGGTTCCCACATGAGAGGTATGGGTTTAGCCAAAAAAATTATCAAAGTAGGATACTATTGGCCTACTATGGAATTTTATGTATGTGAGTTTTTAAAGAAATTTCTACCATGTCAACAACATGCAAATATTTTCCATGCTCCAGCACAGGACTTATAGCCCATCGTGCCTTCATGGCTTTTCTCATGTTGGGGCTTTGATCTCATTGATAAGATAACCCCCCTATCTTTTGATGGACACAAATATATTATAACTTCTATAGAATACTTCACAAAGTGGGTTGAATCAATTCCACTGACCCTCACTACTGGTGTCCAGATATCCAAATTCTTCCTCTATCACATCCTTTGTTTTTTTGGCATTCCCTCAACCATTTTCATTGATCATGGTACACCATTCAAAAATAAGCATATGGATGATCTGTGTGAATGCTTCAACATACACCATTGCTATTTTAGCCCATATTATTCCCAAGGTAATGACCAAGCTAAAGAAACCAAGAAAACTACTCTAAAAATCCTCAAAAAGGTTGTTAATGATTTTGGTCGCAATTGGCACCTCCAAATCCATCCCACCCTCTAGGAATATCGTACTTGTATCTATACTCCTACTAGAACCACTCCATATTCTCTTGTATATGGTGTCAACGTCATCTTACCAATTTAGGTCAATTTTCCATCTCTGCGTGTTTCACTCAAGAATCTAGTCACTAATGAAGATTACCACGTGTTGTGGCTTACACGGCTAGATCTATTAGATGAAGAGAGATAAAAGGCCTATGACCATCTGGTTGCATACCAAAATGGGATCAATAGGATTTATAATAAGAAAACTCATCCTTGCTATAACCACCCTAATTTGGTCTACTGTAATCAGAGACCCTATTTTCCCTAAATGTGATCATACCCCTAATTATGTCAATCCAACTATTTGATTATTGGCATAATTCATCAAAATAAATTTAATTTCCTAAAATCAAAGTGATTTCATCACTAACTCACATTAATTACATTGGCCTATTTAAATCAAATTAGCCCAATTAAATCCTTGGCTAAAGTAATTAATTAAAAGGAATTACATAAAGTCTTTAATTACAACTCATCACTAGCACATGGAAAGTGTAGAAACCTAAATTTGGTCAGGTGTATTTCAATCAATCATAAGGCAATTTTATTAAATCAAATGGATCAAATCAAATCAAAAGGGACTAAATTACGTCAAATCATAGGATCAATTAATAAATATATAAATTAATTAAATTTAAGCCTAAAAGGGATAAATCGAAGCTATGTAATTGATTTAATCAATTAAATGTATAGTTTAAATCAAAAATCAAAATCAACCTATTCCCCTACATGGCCAATTTAATTAATTGATTTAATTGATTAAATCCTTATTATTTCAACAAAGGAGAAAATAATTTTAAAAAACCAATGGGAATCAAGGATTTAAAGCACATGGATCAGTCCAAACTTTGCAATCTTGATCACTCATTTTAATCGTTAAAATCCTTACCACTCAAATTGTCTCTTTGTCCCAACCTTTGAAACCACCATTTTAATGGTCTCCCCATTTTAAACTATTTGAAATCCTTCAACTCAACCATGCTTTGATAATTATCAACTTAACTCTACCCCTACCCTTGGGAAATCCTATAAATAACAAGTATTTTGAGAGAATTAATACTCCTAGATGTTCATGAGCAATTGCATCATTATTATAAAGAATTTTATTAAGAGCATAACATCTGAGAGTATAATTGAGCATAATTAAGCATAATTTGAGTAATATTGAATGAAACTGCATTACAATTTGAGAGTTGTGAGCTAGATTAGGCATCATCTTGCATCAATTATCATTCTAGGACTATCACTAATGGAGATTAAGGCTGAGAGCTTCATTAGCATGCTTAGTTAGAGAGCCATGGAATGTTAAATGCTATTTTGTCAATTCTTTGATTTAAATTGTACTTTTGATTCCATAGAATTGATAGATTGCACCTTAATTTCATGAAGGTATGATTTATACATACACAAATGGTGCCCACCACGGGGCTTTAGGCCTCTAATCTCCGTTTTTATTTCATTTTTAAATATTTTGTGTATTTCCTTATCAATTTTGTAGGTTGCAGGCAAAGAGACATGTACCAGACAAATCTTGATTCTTATGCATAGTAAATTCATGCCTATAGTGGTTCTTTCACCACATACATACAATGAAATCATGCCTTTGACTACAAATTCACGCGTACCAGAACTTAAATCATGCCTGCACTACTTATTTTACCACATGCAATACATTTTGTCTAGCATATTATGTTGCTTTTTTCTCACCTTTACATGCTATCTTACACTTGTTAATTCTTAAGTCATGTGTAGTAGTTATAAAATCATGCTTGCGATAGTTTAAAGTTGTGCTTAGACTGCAGTAAAGTTGCATGTATAAGTTGTTAAATGACGCTTACTATTCTCTGTAGTAGATTATTAAAATATAATAATTGACACTGTGTTTTCTATTTCTACAGATGAACAGACATCCTAAAGTTCAAAAACTAGAACAACAATTCTGCAAGGAGACCAAAGAGGTAAGGATTTTGAACAAACATACAAAAGAAGTTCATAACTTATCTATTTTGGACAATTTAGAAGAAGAGGAAAATTTGTATGAATTTTTTGTCAAAGTTGTCCAAGCTTACAAACTAAGTTTCCCTCATTGAATTAATAATAAGTTCGATAAGATCTTTAATCAATTTTGCAAAATTTAGGAAAGGTCTTTGAATTATTTTTATTTAAATCTATTTTTGTTTTTCTTCACTTTGGTGGATTTGTTGAATAACTTGTTGGAGGATAAGGAGAGGGAACGATCTCCACTAGGTGAGTATAAGCAAAAAATTAAGAAAAATCCTGAAAAATGTGCCTAGCCTTTTCTAGCTACATCAAAAAGATATTTTTCTAAACAAGCTTGAACTTACTTAAATTGTGGCAATTTCATTTTCCCAAAATCTAGTAATTAGAGCCTATTATTGTTCACTCAAGGAAAACTATATGCTCTCAACTTTTCAAAGTTGATCAAAAAGCCAAAAGTTTTGGAATTGAGTGATAGAAAGAAAGGCGGTAATTGAACCAAACATTTCATTTCTATAAACCTCCTTGTCAAGAGGTTAAAAATAAAAAAATTGTGTTTGAAGTGTTTGGAATTGGAAAAATTAGTAGAGATATGCTCTTCACTCTTTGAGTGAATCAAACTCCCCAACCTTCTTGATTCAATTCAATTATTTCTTTCTATATGAACATGCTAGATCTTTAGAGGGCCTGCCTCCCGAGAATAGCCTTATGAAGATGGTGAGAGGGAATGACCCAAGTGGGAGAAAATCACTTTAGATGTGATATACATCTAACCCACTCTGATATAAACGCATTCATCCTCAAAAGGATCGAATGGAAAATAGCTTCTAAGAATATTTACCTCCTCTAGTAGTCCTTCAGGATTGTGCAAAATCAAGTTTTTATGCATGTGGGAGGCCCTTGTTAAGAGGGTATAAGAGACTTTTCACTTATTTGAATGGATTTACACTTACAAACCCTGTTAAAGTAGTAAGCCTACCTTGTAAATCCATGATTAAGAGCCAAATTTGACTTTAGGTAGCTATCTTGGAATAACTTCTTGTTTTGACCTGTTATAACATCTGAGAACATACACTTTGTGTTGTTTAAGTTATAGAAACAATTATTTGTTGTGTGTGTTGTGGTTGTTTCTAAAATTTTCAAACAAGAACACCCTTAAATCTAATCAAAAACTTTAATCTTTTAAATTTCATAAAAAAATTAGTGAGAGATATATTTTACTTGGCAAAGTTGCACGTACAAACATTCTTTTCACATGTGTCAGAAATTATGTTGCACTTAAACAAGTCAAGTTGTGCATACCAGGTGTTAAGTTGCACATAGTCACTCTCCAAGTGAATTTTAAAGATCTAAAGTGTCACATGCTAACAACCAAACGCTCCATAATATATCCTGAAGTTGTGCATAACTACTTTCCAATAAGCGTGTAAATAACACTCAAGTCTCATGTACCATCAAGAAAATTCATGCGTATAGACTAAGATAGAGGAACAAGGGGAATTTCTAAAGGGTTTGGAAAAATTAAATTTCATACTTGGATACCCATTTGGACCTTCTACATGTTCATCACATTACATTGAACACAATTCCTCATCTTTGGTAGATATGGTATTCCTCATGCAATAATCATGGATGATGGGAAAAAATTCAAGATTAAAGATGTGGATGAGTTATGTGAGACCTTTCATATCACACACCATTCTTCCTTCATTTACTATCCTTAAGGAAATAGACAAGCTAAATATCCTCAAAATATTGAAAAGATCAGTTGACAAATCAAGAAGAGATTAGCACATACAAATAAACCTAGCATTGTGGGCCTACATAACAAGCATTCAAACACTAATGGGGGCAACATCATTTTATTTATTTTATGGGGCAGAAGGGATTCTACCTTTGGAGGTTGAGGTCCCATCCTTAAGAGTCTCATTGCAAGGATTGATAAATGTTGAGTATTATAGGGTTGCACAAATTCAACAATTGGAATTGTTAGAACATAAAACACAAGCTTATGAGCATTTGAAAGTATATCAAAACAGAATCTCAAGAAACTACAATAAACATATAAAACCTAGAACATTTCAAGTGGGATACTTAGTGTTGAGAGAAAACCCTAAAAACCAAGTAGAGAGAGAAAATAAAGGAAAGTGGGAGGAAAATTGGCTTGTACCTTTTGTGATTACTTCTTCTTTTAGAATGGGGACATAAAAGCTAGCTGATTGTGACGGAGATGAGTTGCAAGAACCTATTAACAACATCCATTTAAAGAGGTTTTATATCTAATCAGATGAAAGAGTAAAAGTGGAAAGTGTATTAGATGAGAGTGTATCTGATGAGTTTAGCATCATTCTTTGTACATGGAAAAAGTTCAAAATCCAAAAAAAAAGAGAAAGATCAAAAATATAAAAACAATGGAAAAGAAAAAAAGCATAAAAAGAGGAAAAGTGAGCATGAAGAAATCAAAAACATTCAAAAGATCAAAAATGGTTGTCTTGGTTAAAACCTAGTAAATAGGCACCTTGATGATATCAAAAAAAAAAAAAAAATTGAAAAAGAGAAAGGTGCCTTGGTGAAAACCTAGCAATAGACGTCCTGGTAGAAAAAAAAAATAGAGAAAAAAGAGAAAAGGAGCAATAAACCCAAAAGGTGAAAACCTGGCAAATAGGTGCTTTTTATTCCCTTAGATCTTACCTAGTAGCATTTTTACATATTTCTTTTGCATCATCTGATTTTTTCATCCTCATTGCATCCGTCATTTGTGCATAGTCATAATAAAGTCTTTGCATTGCATTGTCAAATCATTGTCACATACTAGGTTTCATTTGCCTAGATTTATACATGGTCTCCTATTCACTTGGGGGAAAAGCATTGGTTTTGATACAAATAGATTCAAAAGTGCTACTTTGGTCACATGACATGAGAGATTTTTAGAACTTCAAAGGAGAGATATTTTTGAACCTTAGTTGGATATCATTGTTCAACCCAAACATTCGATCTTGCAACTTGATCCTTGAGATTCATGACCTTATTATCAGGATTAAAAATTGAAAAAACCTAAATGATCAGAATGAATGAAATTCTATTTAAAATCTTGATACAATACAAAACACTTGAATTTTTTGATGATGTTCATTGAATCATGTTCTTTTTATCTAATCAATGATGTTTTGACTAGATTGACGATGATGACGATGTGATATTTTTTTTATTTTGTGTGACTGTTTTGAGGAAGATCCACTAACTTATGTGAATACATCTAAGGACATGATCGTCAAATAATCATTGAGGAAATTCATGTAGGAAGGGGGGTTAACCTTTGTTTGTTTATGCAAACAGATACCTTGTATATTTAGATCTTTCATATCTTAATACCAAAATCCAATTGCAACATTGAATCCGATGAAACCGGTATTCAGACTCCCATAGTTGGTTATTCAACTAGTGAGGGTTGTACTACTTTCTAATGGTTACAAAATTTATGAAAGTGGTATTCATATTATCATGATGTGGTTATCCAATTAGTGATGATTTTACTTGCTCCTAGTTTCAAAATCTCAATGATGAAAATATGTCTTCTTTTGCATTTCTTTCGCAAAGACAAAAGTGATTGTTAGTTGCATTTCATGATTATATTAATTGCATTTAGAGGATTTCCTAAGTTGAAGGGGGTTAATTATTCACAAAGTTGATATCTTCATCTTAATTAAAATCAATTAATTATGAATACTTTCTTGTGTATTTATCATTCCATTCATTAAATATTAATCACTATTTACATAAGTTTTACATCATTATTCATTATCCAAAGTAAATTCACCATTAAATCATTCACATGGGTGCATTTCATTGAAATATTGCATTATGAAAATACAAAAAAATATATGCATTCATTTAAATCCATTGCATTCCATTTATCATTTAAGATTGCATTCATCATAAATTAGAAAGCATAGAGAAATAGATTGGCATAGATATTCATTCATCTAAACTATGTCATACATAAGACACTGCATCCATAGCATGTAGAAATAAAAATGCATAAACATCATATAGAATCATCACATCAAAGAAATTCTATCATATATATCATCAAGGAAATCAAAGTGACCAAGTCATCATAAATACATGAATCAAATGTCTAACATAATCAAAATGGTACATCAAAGTCCTGATCAAATCAATATCTGATACATCTGATAAAACATATAAATGATTATATCAAAATCAATCATGACCCGCTAGGGGAACTTGGTGCATCTCCTGTCCCTAAACCACCTACACCATCTAGATCTTTGTCTGATGATCTATTCTATGTAGAGGGAGGTAACTGACTATTACTATCCATGCTCGACATCTATGCCATCATGGTCATAAACTGCTACATCATAGTCGCAACCAGATCAATCATGCTAGTCACTGTAGCCAACCCAGTCTGTAATGTTAGAATAACTAAGAGGGGGCATGAATCAGTGGCTTTAAAAATTAATCCAATAAATTAACGCAAAAATTTATACCACAAATATAAAACCTCTAGTTATCTTCAGTCCTACAAGATGTATTCCTTGTGTGAATCTAACATGTATATACTGCTCGGTGTTTATACTTTTTATCCTTTCCTTAAGCTTTACCGAATAGAAATCTATCTTTTCTTAACCTTTACTAAAATACACTAAATAACTTAGTGTTAACCGATCAATCATGTTTTAGTAATGTTTAAAGAAAAACATCAAAGAAATGAACCATATACACATTTGACACAAGGAATTTTAATGTGGAAACCCTGATAGGAGAAAACCCACTTGGGACCGGTAACCCAAAATATTCACTCTTCTAAAGTGAGCTTAGTGAAGAGCCAACACTGTTAAACATTACAAACACACTATTAAGTGTGACCTTGTAAGAGGATTTATCTCTAAAATTTTATCACTTGACCTAGCATTCACTATGTTGTCAACATGAAAAACTTTTGATACTCCATGGGATATATCTCAATAAATAAAGGATGGTTAAATCCTACTCTGTTAAGAGATTTTCTGAATCAATGGTTAAACTAAAACACTAGATGGTTTGTTCATAAATACAACTTAATCTTGTAGATGTTTAGATCTACTGTAAGCTCATAATACCTCTTCTGATCAATTTTCTTTTCAATTCCTTTTCTCCACTTCTTTCTGCTCAGTGAATGTTGTTGCTTCTCTGTTGATTGGTGTCTCCATAATTCTTAGCTCTGTTCTTCATCTTGTATGATCAGATCTATATGAATAATTCTTATATTCACCAGAATTCTCTTCAGCATTCCTCTCTTAATAATTAATTACTTGTCTCCTTTTAGAGACATGATTTCACCATTTCTTGTCCTTCTTATTTTCTTCGTTGATCACTTCTTAATCTGTAAAGCTCGCCATGCTTTCTTTAGTTTTATTCCACAAATCTCTCCTTATTTTCTAGAATAAAATATGCTTTAAATATCCTTCTTATCTTTAGCTTTTAACTAATTGATGAAAAAAAAGTAAACAATCAGTTAACTCTATCTTTAGCTCCTTCCATCTAAGTTGTTTTGTCATATCCTAACTTTAGTTCTCATCGGTCAACACTTTAGTTGTGCTCAATGACTACTGCAACTAGCTCGGGCAACAAATTTAGTTTTGTTTGGTGATAACTATAGTTAGCTTGTTAATGCTTGCTTGGGTATCACTTTCTTGGGTAACACTGTCCGTCAGGTAAAACTGTGAACTTCTATGCTTCGGGTTCACTGTCACTCAGGGTACATGATTACCGATGACAAAAAAAATTATTTTTAGATATTTAAGTGTTGTGACAATATGTGTATGAAAAATCATACCATGTCAAGTTGACATCAATGAAAATACAATACATTAACTGATTTAATGTCTTGCATTTACTTTCTGCATCTTGGTGATTATCGACTTTGTCATCTTCAAACATTCAATCAGTTATAGTTCATCACGTAAACCCTGCACATCTTGCTCTAACCTAGTAATGGTACCTGGTTGAATCTATGGTTGTACCTATAGTTGTACCTATATTTGAGGCACCTGATGTGCCACAACCTGAGGAGCTATAGGCACATGTTGTGCCAGAGTCTAAGGATCTATAGGAACCTATTGTGCTAGAATCTGAGGAGCTATAGGCACCTTCTATGCTAGAATCTGAGGAACTATAGGCACCTATTATATTAGAATCTCTGGACCCTGCCCATGTCTAGCAACATGTATTTGAGCCTTTCTTGCGACTCTCTATTGTCGCTGACCCCATACAGTTGTCAGTACTACCTATACTAGTTTCATCCTAAAACCACCACCTCTCCCCCACGCATGACCACCCCTCATCTATGGTCCTCCATGACCCCCATCTCTACCTCTAGCTCACTGGGGTACTCTCTATCTCCAAGGAGCTCTCTATCATCCACCTCCTTGACCACCCCCACCATCATCATCATCTGAAGTATCATCTATATCAGGAATCGTCTCACTAGGATTAGTGAGCTGAGGGAATCTATGACAACTAGAAAACCACTATGAGTAATCTACTGACATCCCTGCATTTGCAATATACTCTCTCATATCCCACTACATGTACCCTAATCTATCTATCTAATCACTAGCACAATGAAAATCAATGTGTGGACCGCACATGGATCTCTCAGTCTGGACCTGATTATAAAGTGCCAATCCACGTGGTATTTCCTAGATCCTCCCATACTGTTGAGATACTCTATAAAAGAAAAATATCTCGATCACAAGAGGTGACCGACCTATCATCCATCAAGGAGAAAACATATATGGCAACTCATCATCATCCTCTCGCCATGCCTGACAACCAAGATATGGTGTCCACATGACCTGATCAATGTCATCAAACATACATTGCCAGTACTCTAACTTGCCCAGATGAGGCTGAACAACCATGCCCTCATACAAATATGCGTATGACCATCTACAATCTCTCCATTGGGTAGCTATCAGTCTTGACATACAAATGTACTCCTATGTCCATAACTATAACAACATCACTCCAGTAGATATTGAAGCACTGCCCCTATACACTACATGGTGCAACTCATGTTACAAATATGCTAGTACGCAGGAACCCCAATCAAATCTGTGAGGATCAAAAATCATGTCCTCAATAATGCAACCCCAACCAACTGTGAAACCATGATCATGATGATCTGGTAATAGAACTCCACTGATCAAAGTGCCCAAAACTGTAGGAAGAGTAGGGAAAGAAGAAAATTGTGCCCAAGGGATACTCTCATCTCCAATAGTCTAATCTCCAAATACCCATCAACAAGCGTTGTCATCATACACCTGATCATAATAGTCCCACTCTCCTCAAGTAGGGATCTGCAAAAATCTATAAACATCCTCAGGTGTGATCATCATCTCTCCCATAGGTATATGGAAGGTACTATGGTCAAAGTGTCATCGCTCTTCCATAGCTGTGAGAAGACCTAGGTTCATCTAGAACCTAGGAATCTCTAAGAGATAGAATAAACTGCATCTACCAATAATGCGTCTCTCATGTCCTGACAACTGATATACCATATCAGCAAGCTACACTGGAATTCTCTAGACATACAGCTTCCTGAATAGAATTTGTTTTGCAAATCGATTGAATTCGATTAGTATCATCATTTAAGTGGATTATCCTACATCAATCTATCATCAAAATCTACCTATCACTCTTTTTGAGCAACATCAATTATTTTGCCTAACTCTATATCATGAGAAGGGGAAAATACATTAGTTTATCCTATCCTATCAATCAGATTGATATAATCAAACATCCATCTAATCAATCATCCTATCATCCTAAACACTTGTTTTCATTACTAAATCCAACCTGCTTTTCTTTGTTATCAATTTGACATTTGATTTATCAGAGATGACCACAAATGATTAAGGTTTTTCAATTTTACACTTAAGCATCATTTTGCCTGTGTGTATGCACAATTTTAAAGGGTGTACACATCATTTCATGCTACGTGTAACTTTACCTATCATACGCGATATTTCATCACTCATAGGCATAACATGGAATAGTACACGATACTTTGCAGCATACATGTGACTTTATCACTTGTACGCATGACTTAAATCTAAACTGACAAGAGGATTATGCTCTTTTCCTTTTAAGGAAAATCAAAAGATCACACATCAGTTTATAGGTTGAATGGAATTTGGAGTTAGCTGAACAAGAAAACACATCATCTAATTCTTTTTGGATCAGTAAATGAACAACACAAATCACTAAATCTTGTGGATTAAAGAACAAGCTCAGCTGTTTAATTCATTTTTGGGACATAGAAATTGAACAAGAAAACTCACTAAACATTGTGGTTAATTGAACAAGGAAAATCTACATTCACGCAATCTTGTTTTCTTTAAAATATGAACATCTAAATCATGCACAACATTGCTTAAGGGAAAGAACCACTTTGCTTGATTCTATTTTTGGAGAAAATGGATTAAATTAGGAGAGTATGCTCTTCTTCTTTGGAAGAATCATAAATCCTGACATCCAAATCTCACCAATCCTTTGTATGTTTATTCAATAGTTGAGGGTCTGCCAGTTGAGGAAAAAATCTCCCGGGAATGACCCAAGTGAGGACAGGTTTTATGCTAACCCTTCCAACTCACTATAAATAATTGCTTCCTTGTAGGCTAAAGCCTCAGAAGATGGAGCCGGTTTTGTTCATGGAATTTTGACATCATTCCTTGAACATGCTTGGGTATATGTAGAGCAGAGCCACTTGAATCTTGTTTGTGAGACTACATATATCCAAGTACTCATAGGGCTATACGCCTGAATTTTTCCTTATGAAATTCTATGGGGGATGGTTTCAAACGGATTTCCCAATAATCTACAACAACTTCAACTAAAAGAATTCCTAATTCACCCCCGAAAGGATGATAATATTTGTGCAAGGCAAAAAGTAATTTCCCCAAGACTCTCATCATATTGTGCCCTCACTTGTATTTGGAGTCGGCTAATACAACATCATGACTAGAGCCATTGTGTGCTTGGTGATAGTTGTATTTTGATTAGCATTTGAGTGTGTACCCAAGTCAACAAGCAAAGATTTTCATCCTCCACTAGAGAATAGGAAAAACATGTGTGTTTGTTTCACCTCCCTAACAATACAACATTGTTTGATGTGTTCAAAAAACCATTAAAAAGATAAGCTCCTAAAAAACAATCAAACAATTTCAAACCCTGGAGTACAAGTGTTTTTCACGCATTATGACACCTCTTAACACAATCTAGAAACAAGCAACTTCACACACTTCAAAAACAAGTTTTTCAAAACTTGTAAAACTGACAAAGTCATCATAAGATCACTTCCTAGATTTCCCAAATCAAATCTGGTGTTTGGGATCGCATCTTATATGCTAGCTCACATTTGGTCAACACACAGTTGCATCTAGGATTTAGGCTTTCATCTGGTGTCATTAGAGGCTCACGTCTGAGATAGTGGGTACTTGCAGAATTTTTTCTTAGAAAGTCTCAGTTGATTAGGATACCCTTTTGTCTCTTTAGCTAGTTCCTGTTGTCTTTTCTGGTCTCCCTGTTGAAATTTAAAAAATCTTTCAAGACATCTACCTTGCATTCTTAGTCAGTCTTTTACGATCAGTTCAATACGTGTGGTCTACCCACTTTCTACCAACAACTTGGTTCCCAACTCACTATTAGGGAATTCTAACCCTCTGACACTTGAATCATTTACATCCACCAACAACAAATAGTTACTTTTACCTAGACACACCCACTTGAACGGTTTGAAACTCTCACTTGCACTATTGGGAAATGTTGACAGTTGAGAAACAACTTCATGGTTAACACAAGATGCAACAAGTACATGTCTAAAGGATCAAAAGTTCCTACTAAAACACCACACTTTCAAGGAGAGACTTCTTTTAGTTCCCTACTCGATCTAGATTCCCCTCAAATGGATAGTGACACTCGTAGATGGAGTGAGGCCTTTAAGGAATATAACAATGGAAAACACCAAAAGCCCAAAGATACTGATGAAGAAGAAGAACCCAAGTTTGAACGTCCTTTGTTTGAATATGACAGTGAGGATGAAATCACTAAAGAAGAATATGAAAAACTCAAACAAAGAAAGAGGTTCCACCAGTTAATGGAAAGGATTATTGATGAGGATAAAGAAAAACACTTCCTTCATTTAGCTTCCATGGGCATCAAATTTCCTAAAGATTACAATGTAGAAAAACTTAAGGAAAAGGAGGTACCAAATCCTATATCTATTCTCACCAAACAACTCAATTTGATGCAAATAGAGCTCACAAACCTCAAACAGGAGAAGGAGAAGCCCAAAACACAATACTCTTTGGACACCATTTATCCATTTCCTTTTGACAAGAGTATCACTATGGTCTCATTTCGTCCCAACGTGGCAAGACCAAAGTATGACAAGTACACAAGAGAAACTGACCCACATGACCATGTAAGATAATTTTGTGCTCTAAGCATAGAATATATGCATGAACCTACATATCTCATGCGACTATTTCTAGGAAGCCTATGGGGGGAATGCCATGGAATGGTTCTCAAAACTGAGCCCTAAAGTCAAGACATTTGAGGATTTGATCCAATGATTCATCCAACATTACTCCAACAACATCCAACATTACTCCAACAACATCCAACATGATGTAACTATGATGGACCTATGTAATACCAAACAAAGAACTAGTGAATCATTTACACACTTCCTACAAAGATGGAGGAATATTTTTGCATGATATTCAAGGTCCATTCCCAAATTAGAGAAGATGGAGATCTTCGTTAATAAATTGGTGCCTGAATTGAATATGCTTTACAAATGAAAGACTCTCCAAGCTTCGACAGAATGATTAAAAATTCCCTCCGTATTGAGGAATTCATGGTCAAAAGGGGAGAGATCACCCTTCAAAATGAGAATAAAACTAACAACTCCAACTCCAAGCCTAAATGGTGGAAGAAAAACAAGAATTTTTTCAATGATGGCGTAGTAGACGCATCCAATGTTGGTCCTAAACCTAAAGTATTCAATCTGACCAATAGCATACAAGAAAGAAAGGATGCTAAGGTAACAACTCCCATACCCAAGGCAAACAATGATACTAGCAAGGGTCAGACACGGATGTCAAAACCTCAAAGAACTTTCACTCCTTTGGGAGTACCTCTCGAGACCATTCTAAAAACCCTATTGGATAACAAATTCCCAACAATCCCAAATTCCAAACCATGGGAACCAATGGTCAAACCTAGGTGGCAGGATGATAATTCCTATTGTGTCTTCCACAAAAACAAGGGACACAAGACTAATAATTATCTCAAGCTTAAACATGTCATCTAGGACCTCATTGAAGGAGGTAAGATAAAAGTGGACAGACACACTACCAATGAAGATCATGCAACATTTAACAAACCCTTTCCTAATTACGACAAAGGAGAAACATCTAAAGGGAAGAGTAATGAGGTAAACTACACCTATTCCAAAAATGATAATGTAATCAATATGCTAGACATTAAAATAGAATCCATCAATGTGGTCACAATCAAAGGTGTCTCATTTCACTCAAATGTCATAACACGGAGCCAAGCATAGGTCACAATCAAAGGACCTCCAAAATTGACATCGACATCCAAGGTTCCTATCGTAACTATTCCTAAACCAGTAGAAAAACACATGGTTACTATTTTTGGAGAAAAATATGACTTGGTAGACCAATTGCAATGAACCTCTGCCAAAATTTCCATTTTTGAGTTGCTCAAAATATCCAAAGTACATAGGGAAATCCTAGAAAAAGCTCTACACATTGCTAATATTCCAAAAGATATTGATATAGACAAATTCCAAGCGATGGTCAATCACATCTCAACGCCACATTACCTTTCCTTTTCTGAAGAGGATGATAATTCATTGACACATCCACATAATCAACCTCTCCATATGGAAGTCCTAATTCATAGATCCTATGTTAGATGTGTTTTGATAGATGGAGGTGCAGGATTGAATATCTATACACTAGATCTAATCAAGAGACTGGGTCTCTCAGAAATAAACAATTGACTCTAGAAGCAAGATAACCACCAAAGCTTATGATGAGGAAAAAAGATCTTCCCGAGGTCTTATTGTTCTACCTATCAAAGTCAGACCAATTGAAAAGAATGTCATATGTCAAGTTCTAGATCTACCATTGGCCTAAAATATCCTACTAGGGAGACCATGGATTCATGAGATGCAAGTTGTACCATCCACTTACCACCAATGCAAAAAATTCCCACATAATGGGGTGGAAGTGACAATTCCCACAGATGCTAACTACACTTGTAATAATATCAAAGTAGGTAGCATGATCCCACACAAAAAAGAGGCTATGGATGCAGTTGCTCTAGAAAATACCAAGGAAATGGTTATGAAGAGCTTTAGAAAAACCTTAAAACTTGAAGAAACAAGTATGGGAGAGTACAAGTTGGGCCTAACTCCCTCACTGATAGAACTTCTAGTGTCACCAAGATCCTACAGAAAAGCTTCATCAATATTCACACCTATAGCATCTAAGGATCCCAAAGTACACAAAGAAACTGGCATGGTAAAGGCATCCACATCTTCTTTAGATAGCATAGAAGAATAGGCAGTCTTGGACTGGCTTTACAAAGGAGAACTAGTGGAATCTATGGTCAAACATGTGAAAATATCCCCAGAACAGTATGGAAAGGGATATGATTTCCTCACACAAATGGGTTACAAAGGAAAAGGACCTCTAAATGACACAGGACAAGGGCTTATTGAGCTTATACCCATGGAGTTCTGGAATACCATAGATAAAATAGGACTGGGTTTTAATACTAAAACTAATAAACCCACTTCAAAGGAGGGTTTGCACTCAGATAAAGGGAGTGATGAAATAGATGAACTAGAATAGTGGTCCTATGAGAGATTGTTACATGTTGGCGCATAGGATCCCAACTACCAAGGAGAACACTATGTGCCCATCTTTGAGGTACCGTAAGATCTTCACACCCCTTTACTAGCACAACCTCCCATTCTAGAAGTAGGAGACACCATAGAAACAATTACTCAAGAGACACCCCAACGATAGGATTTACATCCTAACTGGGGGAAATTGGTCACAATTTCACATGTCCTAGATCTACCACACTTTGATCCATAGATAGCTAACCGTTTGCATCAAATAACTATTTTTGAGTACTTAAATAGATCCGATGATGAGGTCACAGACTCTCATGACTATGAATGGGAAGAGCTATCTATTTCTACTGAAGATATTGGAGTAGATACAATTCACATGTTTGTGGCACCTTCAGCTCCTTGTAAATAGTCTGACACTCCTCCCAATGACACAGATAATCCTGAAGCAGAAGAAGAGTTCCTTCCCCTGATCATTAATGAGGAAACTAGTGAATACATAAGTCTAGACAAATTTCATAGGCTACAAGCAAGAAGCCTCCTTTTATGGAGAGATGATGATGAGATCTCTACTGATGAGTCACTAGATTTTGGTCTGCATATAACTAAAAATGACCATTTTAATGATGATCTCACCCTTATTGATCTAAATATCGAAGAAATTGACTTAACAGACAGTGTCATGTTGGTTAATGGTCTTGATGCTAACACGATGTTGTCCTTCCTAGAGATTGACTCCCTATCATTGGTACTTCCAAACCTAATTGATTGGACTAAAATAGATCCTACTCATATCCTTGACTTTCCCAATGATCGCACTCTAACTTGTTATCTCAATGCTTGTGAACCATAACCTTATTCCACCAATGTAAGGAGCAAGAACATGTCACGGGAGGATATCAAGTTTCTCAGTCAAAAAATAAAAAATAAAAAGAAAAAGCAGACTGATGGTGAAAACCACTCTATGGCAGTATCAAATCCCAAAATAATAAAGAAAAAAGATGTATCCAATGGTGAAAACCTCTCAGAGGCACCAAAGGATGAGACTCTTGATATCCTCCCCAAACACTTTCAGAAAAGGTCTTCAATGTTGATTGAACCAACACAACCAGTAAATTTGGGCACTATTGAAAATCCTCAAATAGTTCACCTTGCACAATCTTTATCAGAAGAGGAGAAAACACAGTTCATAGAGTTCCTAAAAGAGAAAAAGATCAACTTTGCATGGTCTTATACTAATATTCCAGGGCTAGATCCTAATCTAATCATGCACCACTTGTCTATAGCTCCCGAGATCAAGCCCGTAAAACAAAAACTTAGAAAGATGCATCCTCATGTTGCATTATTGGTAAAATCATAACTAGAGAAATTACTAAAGGCTGGATTTATCAGGGTCATTGCCTATGCAGGGTGGATCTCTAATGTGGTCCCCGTATCTAAAACTGATAAATCTATCAAGATCTATACTGACTTCACGGACTTGAACAAAGCATGTCCAAAAGATGACTTCCCTCTACCTAACATTGACATGATCATAGATCTCACAGCAGGCTACTAGATGTATTCTTTGATGGATGGATTCTCAGGCTATAATAAAAACAAAATTGCCCCTGAGGATCAAGAAAAAACTGCATTTACATGCGCATGGGGCACATTTTGCTAGAACATCATGCCATTCAAGCTCAAGAATGTCGGCACAACATATCAAAGAGCCATGACAACTATACTCCATGACATGATGCACAAAAACATGTAGGACTACGTGGATGACACATTGGCTAAATCCAAAGAAAGAGGTACTCACATTTTTTACCTAAGAAAGATATTAGATTGAATGGAATAGTTCCAACTAAGGCTCAATCCTAAGAAATCTGCCTTTGGGGTCCAATCAGGGAAGCTCCTAGGATTCATTATTTCAGCGAAAGGAATTGAGGTAGACCCCACTAAAGTTAAGGCTATACTAGAGATGACTCTATTCCATAGGGAGATTCATGTCCCAACTTGCAGATAGGGCACAACCCTTTACTAAATTACTACATAAGGGGGTTACCTTCAAATGGGATGAACATTGTGAAGCAAACTTCAGAGAATTGAAAGGATACCTAGCTACTCCTATTCTTATGGCACCTATTCATGGAAATCCCTTACTCCTATACATTTCAGCTACAACTACATCCCTAGGAGTATTACTAGCACAAGAGATGAAACCAAGAAAGAAAGAGCTATCTACTACATTAGTAGAATACCGGTCGCTTATGAGCTCAATTATAGCATTATTGAAAATGCATGCTTAGTAGTCCTCTTCGCATCACAAAAATTAAGGCACTACATGCTCTCTCACATAGTGAATCTCATTGCTAAGATTGATCCTCTAAAGTACCTTTTGAACATAAAAGCATTAACAGGACATTTGGAAAAATGGGTCTTGATTCTAAGTGATTTTGACATTGAATATGTAGAAAGAAGAGTTTGATGACATGTAACTGATTAAATGATTGACTATATTAAGTTGAAGATGATGCAAGACATTAAATCAGTTAATGGTTTGTATTGTCATTGATGTGAACTTGATATCATCTGTATGATCATGCCAAAGACTTCAGAGAACCAATGGAATAAATGTTGTGCTTCCAGCAATGCATAAAAGTCTAGTATTCACTAAGTGACAGACTACACCGGTGAAGTGCACACCATCGGTAAAGACAGAGATTAAAGTCACAGTGATGCCCGACAAGTAGAAGATAGTTTTTTCTGATGAAGCAAAATCACATGATACCTGACGAGGTAAAAAAAATGTTGCCTGACGAACAAAGATCCAATGATGCCCAACGGATGGAGATCCCAAAGCTAACTAAAGTGACACCGACAGAACTGGCAGTTGTCACCAGCGACAAACTGTAGAATTGACCGACGGAATAGAGAGATCAGAAAATGACAAAATATCTAGCTAGCAGAGCTAAAGGATAGACTTAATTGGTTTTTTTATTTGTTTTATTCAACCACAATTAAGTAAGTGATTTGTACAGTTGGCAAGAAGATAACTATGAGATAAATAAGGAGTTAAAGCGATAAATCAAATTGGCTAGATTGTTTTTCACGCCAAGAGTCAAGAATCAAAGAACCTAGAATTAAGGAAAATCATGTCTATTTCAGAGACAAGCATAATTCATTCCAAAGTGTTCAATATGCAATCAGATACATGGGGGAGTGAACTGATAGAAGATGCTGAAGAGAAACTGATGAAGGATTAACTTCATGCAGTCCTGATCAATCAAGCTGAGGGAGAGCTAAAGAATTCTGCAAACACCGATAGATAGTGAATCACAACATCACAGAGCAGAAAGAGTTAAGTACAAAGGAATTTAATTGATACATTGATCAGAAAGATATTGTAAGTAAATAGATCTGAAAATCTGCAATTCAGTTGCATTAGAAATAGGTCATTTTGTTTCAGTTTAAACATTGAAGCATTAAAGTCTCTTAACAAAGCAGGACTTAACAGTCTTTCATAATTGAGGTATATCCTAACATATTATAGAAGGTTGACTCATGATAGTAGCACTGGTCTTACCTAAAGCCTATTGACAGTCTAAGAAGGAGGCTGATTCAAGGATGGTAGTAAGATTTTACATAAAGCCTATTGACAGTCATGAGACTGATTCAAGGATGGTAGCGTAGATGCCAGATACT
>MU223194.1:1874330-1896671 GCA_018584345.1 Thuja plicata
GAGTGGTATCTAGATGTGAATTTTGGAACCTTAGGTGTGACTTCTTCTTCTATAATCTGTGATTCTTCTCTGCTTGATTCAGGGTCATTGCATGAGACATCAATGCAATCAAACATTTCTTCAATAACAGTATCTTTGTTGTTAGGCCTAGGTTCATCTTCAATCATAGGTGCATATTCATAGTATCTTTCTTGAACCATAAACTTCTCATCAATTTTTACATGATTACTTTCAATTACCTTTTTAAATCTCAAATTAAAATATCTATATGCTTTGCTTTTGCTAGAGTAACCAAGGAAAATACCTTCATCACTTTTGGCATCAAACTTACCAACACCATCATCTCTCTTGATGTAGCACTTACTGCCAAAGATTCTGAAATACTTTACTGTAGGTACATTACCAAACTAAATTTCATAGGGTGTTTTATCTATACGTGGCCTCAATTGAGTTATGTTGATAGTATAGACTGTTGTATTCACTGCATCTCTCTAATATGTGTGTGTAACTTTTCCTTCAATCATCATAGTATGTGCTGTATCAAGTATAATCATGTTCCTCCTTTCTACTATCCCATTTTTCTAAGGGGTCTAGGTGCACTCAACTATCTTTTAATTCCATGTTCTTCACAATAGTCATAAAACTGATCAAAGGTGAATTCTCCTCCTCTATCTGATCTCAGACATTTTAGCTTTAATCTGGATTCATTCTCAACCTTAGCTTTGAATATTTTGAACTTCTAAAAGGCTTCAAATTTCTCCTTTAAGAACGTAACCCACATCATCCTTGAAAAATAATCAACAAACAAAATGAAATACCTTTCTCTGTAGTATGATCTTGTTTGGGTAGGACCACAAAAATCTGTATGCACTAGTTCCAATTTGTTTTCAGCTCAGTTCTTCTTGCTTTTGAAGGAACTCCTTCCATGCTTTCCCATTACACATTCCCTGCATATTGTGTCAAGTGGTCTTTCAATTATAGGAAGGTCTCTGACTACCTTGACATTACTTATCTTTACTATGTTATAAAAATTGATATGACATAGTCTCTTCTGCCATAACCAACTGTCATCTACTTTTGCAACAAAACAACTTACATCAGAATTGAGCTAAAAAACATTACCTTTTTTTTTGGAGCCTGTTACAATCATGTCTCCATCCTTATTTTTAATGATGCACTTGCTATCTTTGAACTCCAAATGATAACCTTTGTCAAGTAGCTGTCCAACACTTAGTAAGTTATGATGTAATCCATCAACATATAGAACATCATCTGTCTTGTTCTTTCCATCCAAAGTGATAGAACCTCTACCTATGATACGTTTAGGAGTGTTATCTCCAAATATAGCCATACCACCTTTGTATTTGTCTAAATGAACAAATCTATCTTTGTCACCTGTCATATGATGAAGGCATCCACTTTCAATGATCCAATCAGTTTTGATGTCTGCTTTGGAAATTAAGGCTAACTCTTGTTCTTACTTTTCATCTACAATGTCCATTTCCTTGAGAAACCTTTCCATGTCTCTAAGGGCAACAAATCCAATTTCATCTTCTCTTGAATCTTCATCAGTTACACCTTCTTCAGCATGATAACATTCCTTCTTATATTTGGGTTTGTAATCAGATCTGAACTTCTTGACTCTTGTGGGACAATTAGATGCAAAGTGACCAATCTTATTACATGAAAAGCATTTGAAAGGAAGTTGTCCTTCATATTTTCCTTTTCCTTTCTTTTCTCTTTTAGCAATCATAGAAATGATTTCTTCTACTTCTTCATCAACTTCTTCTTTCTCATTATGACTAGAGATGTGTAAGGATTTCTTACCATGGACTGAGGCTTTGAAAGTTGTTTCACTTTTAGGTTCAGTCTTCAAAATTGATATCTCAAATGCAGAGATTTTTCTGATCAAAGTATCTCTCTTGAAGTCTTGTGAGAATTGCATGGTTTCCTCTAGAATACCTATATTTTTTTCATAGTGTAATGTTAAATTAGTTAGCAACTTGTCCATTATATCTTCTTTTGATATTTCTCCACCATTGTTTCTGATTCCAGAGACTACTTCATTTATCCTTTGATTGTAAGCTCTAATGTTCTCTTCAGGTAACATCTCAAGGCTTGTATTTATTTTCCATGTCTTCCTGTGTGCATTCTTTTCTTGAATATCTCCTTCAAACATATCTCTAAATACTTCCATATGGTATATGCTCTGTCAATTTTCTTGATCTCTGAAAATTCACTATCGGATAAGGCGTTGATTAGGGCTTCTTTAGCAATTGCATTATTGGTAAATGTTTCCTTTTGTCTATTAGTAGCATCATCCTTTGCAAGGTCTTTTAGAGATGGAATACAACTTCTTGTGTATCAATTTCAAAGATCTCAAAGCCAACACACTATAGATGTGTTATCATTTTTTTTTCCAATCTAGATATTTTTCTCCATCAAACTTAGTGCTTTCTTTTCTGAAGTAAGACATCTTATCTACCCTAAGTTGTTATCCTTCTTCTCCAAGGCAATTAGCTCTGATACCAATTGTTAGAATATTCCCAAAGGATAATTGAGAGGGGGGTGAATTATTTATCAATAACTTTAATTATTTTTACTTTCTTAACTTCAGAATACAATAAAGTAAATGGTTAATCTGATAACACAGTACACAACACACAATTTGATTACGGGGAAACCAAATGGTAAAAACTCCAGTGGGAATTAGCACCCACAATGAACTATACTTGTTTATGGTAATCCATGTTAGAATATATTTCAACCATGTTAGGAGTTTTACTTTAAAATTCAATAAGTATAGTGACCTGGTTAAGGGTCAGACCCTGTTAGGAGTCTTTTACAAATAACCCTTATAGGGGTGGTGGACTCACTGTCCAAAAGCTCACTGCTTAATGGTGAAGGCTACAACCTTCTGTATAACAGATATGCACTATATATGATGATGAACTATAGAGTAGACCTATTGTCTTGATCAGTTCCAGTGTATTACAATCTTTCACTTCTTCTTCACATAGACTCTTGATGAATGAACCACATCTGATATTCTGCTCTATACATCTTTTGTCTCTTTTCGTATCATGCACACTTAGCGTATCACAATTGACTTTCTATAAGTATCTTCCTCAAAGTATGAGATCGTGGGACCTATTAGACAACTCTTCATAACATCCTTGTCGGCTCTACTAAGTACGCAAGCATAATTACAACCGCGCAAGTATAAATTGAATAGATGCAACACTTCGCTAAGTCGGCCTCACCAAATTAACTCTAACTTTGCAATCTTCTTGAAACACATTTGGTGCCTTTAGATAACTATAATTAACTTATAACTAATCATGAATATACACACACATATCTTAAAGATAGGTGCAACTCAAGAAACACATTACATATGTTGGCTCTAAACAGATACTCTTCCAGAACTGTAACTGCTAATAACAGAATTACACAACTTGACTCAAACATCATATTTGGATCTGCATGTATGAACATAACATAATAAACATGTCAAAAACATGTAGCTAACCATGCAAGTCTTCATGTCATCATTCTGATAAGTACATACAGAATCACTACTGTGTATTATATGTTGTCATCAATGACACACATACAATCAATCAACTGAACAGAATCAAATCTCCAACACTATTGGATGAGCACAGACAATAAGTGTTTGATCATCTCAAAGTATACTAGAAAATAATTTCAAAAGGATACATCAAAAAAGTAAAGCCACAACAATTTCAACTGGGAGATCTCATTCTAAGAGAGAATCCTAAAAATCAGCCAAATAAAGAACAAAAAGGCAAGTTTGAACCCAACTGGCTAGGGCCTTTTGTTATAACAATAACTTTTGGGATAGGAGATTATCAATTAGCCACACCTGAGGTATATTTCCTTCTTGATCCCATAAATACCATACACTTGAAGTGGTTCTACACTTGACATCAGACTAAAAGTCCTCTACAGTGGAAATGATTTTTAGAAAATACCAAAAAAATCAAAAAATTGATCCTAAAGAAAGCCAAACATAGTGGAAAAAGTCTTGAAAAAAGGTATCCTTGGTGAAAACCTGGCAAACAGGCTCTTGGATACTAACAAAAAAAGAGAAAATAGGGAAAAATTACAAAAAAAATTGAAAAATAGAAAAAGTGCCTTGGCGAAAACTTGGCAAAAAGGCAAACCTGGCAAAAATGCAACACTTTTACTCCATGCTCCATCTATCAATGCACTGCTGACAATAAACCTTCACAATCACATCTTTTCTATCAGTTGACTCTATATTCCTCACTACTGTCTTATCCGTGCCTGGGATTTGTCTGCATTTGCATCTTAGGGATATTTATTTTGCACTGGGGGCATCTTTTCTAGCATGTTTGATCAACATTATCTAGGTTATCCTAGATCCTTGTCTAGGAATGTTTTGCCACTAGAAACAATATTTATTAACACTTCACTCAAAACATCACTATCACAAACAAAGGTGTTTCTTAAACACTAGCTACCTGTAACAGACATCATACGAAGATTTGTCAACACTTTAATCAAATAGTGTTCCTTAACACTACATTGGATTGCAATTGCTAATAAAGTTTATCTCACTTACTTAGACATAAAAATATATTTCTTAATTCCACATTGCGATTGATGATTTATCTACTGGGATTGAAACATCAATCAACGGTGTTCCTCAACACCACTTAAGCATATATAGACTGATCTTGGTTTTATTATGATGCTTTTTATGTTATAATGATGTTTCAAACTAGGGGCATGTCAAGTGTTATGAACTTTCTTTGACTGATTATCAATTTTTGCTTGTTATGTCTTCCGAGTTACTCCATGACATATATTCAAAGAGAAAGAGTCACAAGGATAGGGGGCATAACATTTTCTTGGTTTTATACATATGGTCATTGTTTCAATGATAGTATAAATTTCACCTAATTTGCATGTTTATGGTAAGATTTTCCAACATGAGTGGATAGCCGCATATATCTTGATCCTTTTTATGTGTAAACTAAGGTGAGGTTGAACCAATTTCCTTGTCTATTTCTAATCAAATTCTAAGTAAGGTGTATGACATATTATGTATGCAAGGATATTAATATTAAAGGTCATTGCAGGTTTCATATCATACATTACACACTAACAGAAGTTGATTCTTAAATAAAAAGGAGATAATTGACAAGTCATCCTAGCCTCTATGCCTTTATGCTTAGGTTTATTTTTGACATTGCATCTAGTAAAAATAGTATTCATACTTTTATAATACTTTATGGGTATTAGTGAGAGTTGTACTATTCTATGATGTACATTACACAAGCACCCTATGATGGTAAAAATGCTAAAATGTACACAAATCAGTGACATTCCTAGAAGTCTGCATTTAGTTGCATTTAAGATTGCATGATTCATTTTTAAACAACATAAGGGTTTGAGCTCAAAATTATTTCCTAGTTCTTTCAAAATCCAAGTTGGAATACTCAATATATGTTACTAATATATTCATGTCATTGCATTCAAGTATTGCATTTTTACATCCTAAGTGCATCCATACATATATTTGCATAAAGAAAATCTTGAAAACATACATTTGCATATTCATCAAGAATCATCTAACACATCTATATATTAGTAATAGTCAAAGAGCATAAATGATGTGATCACATGAATCTACTCTAAAATCATCAAAAGACCAAGTCCATAATTACAAATGTGGATCAATCTAATCATACATCAATAAAGAGAACTAATGAGCATATCAGAATTAGAAGCAGCTATCTCAGATATATATCAGTAAATATCAGATCAAAAATGTAGAAATGTCTATAACAAGTATCAACGAGATCATGATACAAACATATACACAGGTATCAAATGTATGTAGTAGAAAGGATGATAACAGAAGGATCAATATATAAATATCTCATATATAATTACAAGTGTCATGTATGACTACCACCCTCTCCCTGATCCAGAGGAGGAGGAGGTCGTGCATCGACTCATGGAATCTAAGATGGTGGAGGCATAGCTCCCTCTGACTGCTGAGCTACGATAGAATATAGAGGTGATCTTTGTTCCTATGGAACTGCAACACAATACAAGGAAAAACAATATGCATCTCTCTACCCTTGATGAGTACTTGTGCATGCCTGTATATGTCTCTCTTCTTTGAGCCTGTCATCCTACTGATCTCTCTCATATCTCAATCTCTCAAGCTATCTATCTCTATCTGCCAACAATGTCTCCAAAGTGGTAATCCTTGCTCTAAGTTTCTCTCACTCTCTCTGGTACTATAATAAAGGGTCTCCATCCCTTCCTGTATCTCTTCATGTATCCCTAGGAGGATCCTACCCTGAAGGTCCACCTTCCCCACTAGGCCCCTGCCCTAAAGATCTCAATTGTTGTTGCTACCTAGTAAGTAAAGGACCTGGATCCATATGTTGGTGATGATGTGCTAGCTCAAATTGATTTATCTCCATGGGGACCACCATCTTCTATGTAGAGCTCAAGGATTTACTATGGATGAAAGTGAAAATGAATGGGTAAAAAGTGATTTTTGAGACTTATATTGACCTTTTTTAGCTATCCAAAAGTTCTAGAACTCTTCCCAAACTATCAAAATTCAATTTTGTTCTTCTCAGATCTATTGGGAATGAAATTGAATGCATGGATGATGTTTTCAATATCACAGTAAATATTTTGCGACAATCTCCTCCAAATGCAAAATTGCTCTATATTTTAGAAAATGATTCTTAGGCTTTACGCAATCATTTTTCCGGGTTCTCTATAAAAAAATTGTACATCACACATCAAAATCTACATCATTTTAACAGACTCACATATTTACATTTTTAAGTAGTCAACTTGGTAAAATTGTGTTTTCTCTTAACACACTTTCGCTTCATCTTCTCTTCTAATTAATTCTTCATTGATCCAATTGATCTGTTCCATTGATCTATAATTCTTAAGAGGGATTTTATTCTATTTCCTTTGATTTCATTCCTGAGGGGGCACGATCACACTTAAAATCAAACAAATTCTTTCTCAAACAACAAAATTGACTTCATCATTAAAGACTAGGGGCATCGCAGGTTCCTTCAATCAAGTTGGGATTGTTGGATAGAAGGCTTTAGCAATAAACAAGCCAAATATCTATTCCTACAATCTCTCAAATCTTTACCAAGCTCTCAGCAGCTTTATACTGACTTTCATTTGATCAAATTCAGAGTTAGTATTGTCAATTCTCATTCGATCAAGTTTAGAATTGATACCTCACATCTCTCAGCAGCTTCATATTGACCTTCGTTCGATCAAGTTCGGAGTTAGTATTATCAATTCTTGTTCGATCAAGTTTGGAAATGGTATCTTTAGATCTCTTCTTAATGGACCTTTGTTTGATCAAGTTCAAAGTTGATAGTATCATTCTTAGTTCAATCAAGTGTGAGACTAATCTCATTAACCATTTTGTTCAATCAAGTGTGGAATTCTCAAACTTTCTAAAATCAACATCAAACATTCTTTGAATCAATGCATTGCTCACACATCAATTCAAAGAGGGGCAAATGTAACCACCCTAATTTGATCTACTCTAACCAGAGACCCTATTTTCCCTAAATGTGATCATACCCCTAATTATGTCAATCCAATGCATAATTCATCAAAATCAATTTAATTTCCTAAAATCAAAGTGATTTCAACACTAACTCACATTAATTATATTGGCCTATTTAAATCAAATTAACCCAATTAAATCCTTGACTAAAGTAATTATTTAAAAGGAATTAAATAAAGTCTCTAATTACAACTCATCACTTACACATGGAAAGTCAATCCATGAACCAATGAGAGTTCACTCACATGAATCAACTCACATGGATCACCAAAGATTCAATATCCACCTCTCTTCACAAATCAATCTCAACCACTCATTCCTCAAATTCTTCTATAAAGGGATTGAATTTTGAGCTTGATTGGCCCCAATTCTTAGAATTTCAATTACACTCTTATGCTAATCTAATTTCTAGAATTCAAAATGCACTCTAACATTGTCCATTTTAGTTCATAATCTCACATAGATAATTAAATAATCTTCATTTGTGCTCTAAAATGAACCTTTGCATGACAATTAGCTTCATTTTCTCATAAAGTATTCCATTCTACACTAGTACATTTGAGACCTATTTTTGATAGCTATGTGTCACAATTAGGACACTACCTCATTGGGAAAGTGACATTCACCGGTGTTGTAGTTTTGGTGTCAGAATCATCGACAGCTGGTATGTCCATTGTTATTGCGACAGTATCGATCGTTGCAATATGCACCAGCTATGATGGTTAACATGTCATGGTTACACATTATGAGTATCGCAATTACAATGGATATGTGACAGATATTTTTTCCATGCGACATCCAGCTATCAGATTATTCTTACATCTGGATGTCGCATTTAGTGCTTTGGTGTCGATCATTCTCTGAAATTCATTGCAATTGCGATGGTATTGACCATCACATTATACACCGGCTAGAATGGCCAACCTACGATCATTACACATTATGAGTGTCACAAGTATGACAGGTGTGTGACAGATATGTTGTACATGGGATGTCCATCTATCAAATTATTCTGACATCTGGACGTTGCATGTAGTGCTTTGGCGTTAGTCATTCTCTGAATACCATTGCACTTGCGACGGTCTGCAATATTTAAAAAATATACATATTTTTTGTGCATGGATGGAATGAGACCTTAAAATATTGAGCTTCTCTTTGTTTCAAGAATAGTTTAACATTCTCTACTTAACAAAGACAAACACATGAAGGTGGAAGCTCATCTCGCCCCTCCTAGGATCCTCTTATGACCCTTTATGACACTTTAAGACCTCTAAGATGTATTCTTAGGGATCGTAAAGGGTCATAAAGGTCATAAGGGGTCTTGGGACATAATAGTTGAGAAACATAAATGTAGGAATCATGGTCACAATTATTTGGAGACACCACTCAATTATGTTGTGTCTCCAAAGAATTGTGACCATGATGCCTACATTTATGTTTCTCAGTTATTGTGAGATAAAAAGTCTTCTGAGGAACATGTCGTGTCTATGTAGAACTGCATAGGATCTATTGGCAAGTTGAATCCCGGGGAGTATATGACTTATTTTGTGTTTTCATTATGGAAACAAAGTCATATGAAAGTTTGAAAACAAACTATGAAGTGGAAATTGACTAAGTATAGAAGACAGGACAGAACAATGATTTGCAGTTGATCAGTGCACGAGCGCACATGCATACAATCACATTAGGATATGCACATTCAGAATTAAGTTCTATGGTATGTTTTTTTTCTTTTCCTAGACACGCATTGTCAGATATGTCAATATGGATAAGTTATAGCAAGAACAGTGATACTAGCAGTTCAGAAAATAGAGTATGAAGCCGACTTTAGTTTTTGGATCAGCGTATAATATTTTATTATGTAAAGGCCAAGAGCCTATTATAGTATGTTTGTAATCATGTCTTAATTAATATTGTAAACATTCTTAATCCAATTATTTTGGAAGTGTTGTGAATATTATTTTTGGGCCGACTAAGGTCTTGTTTATGGTCTCGTCTATTCAGACATGAACATATATATATAACATGCAAAGTTGTATTAGAAAGTGTTGTTGCATATGCAAAGTAGAGATATAAAAGAATAGTATAAGATGCCAGAATGAGATAAATCTCTTTAATACTATAAGAGCATCAGCGCATAACTAGAACTAATCAGAAAATTGTGTCACATACAGCAGTTCACTTTTGGATATAGTGTATATCTATTATCAAGGAGGTTGTAGCCTTCATCCTACTGAGCATTAAGCTTCTTTGACAGTGAGTCCTCACCCCTAACAAGGATATTTGTAAAAGACTCCTAACAAAGTTAGACCCTTAACCAGGTCATTGTGCTTGCATTGTAAAGACTACTCCTAACAGGGAAAAGGAACTTTAACAGGTTCATTATACTAGTGCAATATTTGTGGGTACTAATTCCCACCGGGGTTTTCCTCTGATCAAGGTTTCCTTGTAATCATATCATGGGTTATGTGTTCTTATGTTAAGCTTCAATTGTTATATATTTGATTAATGTTTAAATTTACTGAAATAGACAAACATTGATTCACCCCCCCGCCCCCTCTCAGTGTTTCTAACAATTGGTATCAGAGCTCTAGTCCTCTGAAAGAAATTTTAACCACTTGAGGAGATCATGGATTCAGCAGAAGTGAAACATCTAAAAAAGAATCATGAAGCAACCCTTGAAGATCTTGATAGATCTGAAAAAGAAAATGAGGAACTTAAACTAAAATTTGATGGCTCTCAAATGCTTATCAAAATATTAAGGAAAGATCCGAAAGATTGCTCTACCAATGACTTGGGAAAAATGGTCAAGAAGCTGAATGAAGAGAACATGTCTTTGAAAGATAAAATTGAAGATCTGAATGAACAACTTACAGATAGCCTAACAGCCATTGAAGAAAAGACCAAAGAGATAAAACAATTAGATGATGAACTTATGCAAGCAAACTTGAAAATCTTGGAATTAGAAAACATCAAGAAAAAGATAGAATCTGAATTATCAGGAGCAAAAGATAAGATTGACAAACTACACACAAGTTTTGATCTAATTCAATCACAACTGTATGCACAAAATTTAAAAGGTGATACCACTGGTATGGGATACGGTGTAGCTCAAATTGAAATCAATTCAATACAAGAAAGAAAGAAAGCATAAGAAGCATCTACAGAAGAAAAGAAAGAGGAGAATATTGCAAAGACTAAAACTAAACCACCTAAAGATGAACTCAAGCAAGTTAACAGAACTTGTTATGCTTGTAACAAGAATGGACACTTGGCAAGAGATTGTAAAGAAGTAAGAACTTTTAATGGTTATTGTTACTCATGTAATAAGTTTGGTCATAGGGCTATTCATTGCATGACAAATCAAAGAAATCAGTCACAACTGAACCAAAGGAATTAGACTCAATACAATCAGAGAAATCAACCTGAAAGAAACTTGTAGAATATTACATGTTAGATATGTAATTACAATGGACACACAGCTAAGCAATGTAGCAAGATGAATAATAACATCAGGTCTCATATCATTTGTCATTCATGTGGAAAAGCTGGACACATATCAAGATTTTGTAGGTCAAGAACACAAAGACAAGAAAATCCTAAAAAGTCTCTTTTTGAAGAATCAGAAGAAGTTAAGTTTGTGCAAGCTAAAGATAATTTAGATAAAATTTGGGTTGAATTAAAGAAATATAATGAAGAGAACAAGGTAGTAGATGCATCCTTAGTGGATGCACCTTCTAGTTCTGTATAGTTGACCCTCATGGTCTTAGGGGGAGCTATTCTAGCTTTGAACCCCTGCGTGGCTGGTATACTCACCTCTAAGTATGTGCCTATGGATTCATGTATGTGATCATGAATTAAGGTTTTATGCATGCATGCATTTCCTTTACTTTGTTCAGATTAAAGTTTGAAACACTCAATGGAAACCACGTACGGTAGCAAGCATTAAATGCAGTAGCCTTTATATAAGTCGGTAAACAATCATTTATCCTCATTGTTTACATCTAAGATCATAAAATTTGTAGAGCATAGGAGCACTAAGAATCAAAGCATTCAAAGATATCAATTGGATTAGTTTGTGAACAGATTACAAGTTGAAATGGAACCCTAGTATTCATGTAGTTTTGGATTGCAGTAGAACCCTATTTAGTCGATCAACAAGTGATATGGCAACCCCTGTAGTCTTTGACATTACTGAAAGGAAGAGATTTGTGTTTAAAAAAAATCCATTCAAGTATATTCTAGATGATGTAGAAGGGGTATTATCTAAGACTCCACTAGGAGTCGTACACGTGGAAGACATTCACGCTTACATCTATTGTAAGAAGGAAACTATTGGCGACAACAACATAGTAACTCTTATGGCTTCAATGATGAAACCAGACTATTCATTCAAGGATGAATACATGCATCTCACTGATAACCCTATCTTTGAGTACTCTAACATGCATGAGTTCTATGAGCCAGAATGGGTTAAGATATTACTAAGTAGGATACATGATGACCTATATTGGATTGGTGAGGTTCCTGTCCACATCACTATAGACCTAATTCATGAATTGACTGGACTTCCTAATATTGGACCAGTTCTTTCAACTGGTAAAGATGTGAAAAATTAGGTTGAACAAGCATGTTTATCAAGAAGTGATAGGCACAGTATGACAATTGATCCCATTAAGGAAGATGACATAAAACTGGTCACCATGATACTAGGTTACAAATTTTAGCACGCAAGCAGACTAAATAGTGTATCTGCAGCTACTATCCTAGCAACAGTAAAAATGGTGAAAGATAATACTCAGTATAATCTATATGAGATATTGCATGCCAGGGATAACTTTAAGAAACCCCCTCTAGAAAAATATATAAAATCCTAGCGAATCTCTCATTTTATTTTAAAAAAAATTAATTCCTATTGGGGAATCCCTCAATTTTTTGGGAAAACAAATTATTTGTATTAGCGAATATTTTCTAATCACAATTGTTTTGTAGAAAATATTGGAGAACCCCAAGCAATAACATAAATTTCATTAATGACCATGGAAAATAATTATATTTAAAGAAAAAAGAGTTCTTATAGAAAATTATTATGCTAACTATGAAAATATTTGATGGGTTTAAGGGAACTATATAGTATCGAGTTGCTACCATTTATTTAAAATATAATCAAATAATCCTTATTGTATTGTGTGAGATAAATGTACCATTATTTTATTATTATAATAGGACCCAACATTTCTTTAGTGTCATTGATTTACCAACAATCAAAAGGAAATCTTAGCCCTGATAAGCATTACAAATAAGATAGTAATATTTTTGCCTCACGGAATACAATGAAGATCACTAGATTATATTTTAAATCAATAATGACAACTAATATTGGTGACACAACCCTACTATAACTAATAGTTATGACATATTATTGGTGAATTAATTTAGATTTCTATAATAACTGATAAAATTCAGGCGAATTAAATCTAACCATCTATCAAATATTAGGCGAATATTTGAGTTCAAATTTTTAATAAAATAAATTATTTGGCGATTTAAATATTTCTAAAATAAAATTTAGTAAAAGTTTGGTGATTTAGGTTTCCTTAAATCTTGAATTATTAGCCAAATTTGGATTCTCAAATTTCAAAAATTAGCCAATTGGCGAATATTAGCCACTAAAAAAATCACTGTTGCACGCTCAATTGATTGACAACATTCAAGCTATTAAGCATGACAAGAGAAAGATATTCAGGTTTGGCTCACTGATCATCTATCACTACTTCCACATAGTAGGTAAAGTTGCCAATCTTTACCTAGAGAAGAGTAAACCTACTATGTCTTAGACATCACTCAAGGCTACATCAAAGAGCAGTGTGAAGGATTCTATAGACATGGATATCAAAAATTTCAAGATTAAAATGCAGAAAAGGTTCAGGATACCTGAGAAGATAGTTGAGAAATACAAAGTCACCATATGCTTCATGGTGGAAACTGACTATACTTGCATGGAGGCAGTTGAGCCTAGAACAAAATGGATTCACCCTCTTGGATATGAAGTTGAAGAACATGTTTTGGAAGGTTATGCACAAGTTCTCCTATTTGTGCCCAAGGATCTCAATGAACCTAGATGGGGTACTTATAGAGAAAAGACAAATCAAGTTGATTCTATCTTGTACAGTGCAGACAACAAGAGGAAGGCATCAAGTATTACTTCAAATATCCTAAAAGTTCATGGTGTTACACAAGAATACCTAGACAGAGCTAGGGAAGCTAAGATAGCTAAAGAACTTGAGAAAACTCCCACATACGTGAAAATGGAAAAGTCTGATGATATGCCTAAGAAGAAGAAGAAGAAATTTGATGAAGGTACATCTGCACCATCAATCACCATTAATCTAGAATCCTCTCCACCTTTTGTACCTAGCAAGTTACCCAGAAGGAAGAATCAAGTTACCACTAGTCATCCATCCTCAAGGACCACAAGGAGAAAGGTAAAGAATACTCAAGCCCCTCCTGAGGTAGGATTTAGACCTAGTCTAACAATTCTAAAGAATAGAATTGTTAATGAAGGAAGACTAGAATCTATCAAGAATGTCTATGATAAATACCAAGAGATAGACAAATCAGAAATTCATTCTATGATCATCTCTCACATGATTAAGTTCAAGAGGATAGTATTGGAGCTTAAAATAGTCATACCAGAAAAGGTATGGAACATACTTGATGTATTGAAAAGGCAAGAAATTAAAGAGGATATGAGGATAAGAGAAGAAACACTAGACAGTCTTCTTCCATTTTTCTCACATGATGAGAAAACCATTCTATTGGATCTAGTAAAACCTCATCTCAGAACCAAAACAAGAGTTCTCAAAAATCATTTGAGCGAGTATTTTTGGATAGACATATATACCCATCAACGGCGCTGATAGCAAAGGTAACTCCAGCTCCTCCCAAATAGGTTATAGAACCAATGATTGAAAGTGCACCTAAGACAGGTCCACAGGTTTTAGCACCCTCAGTTTAAATAGCTTCTGATACAGCCAAAGATTCAGAAGAAACTATTGTGATTGATGATGTTAAGATATCCATGACCGCTTATGAAAATGACATGGATAAAGTTGAAAAAAAAAATTTCAACACTAAAGAGATAGAGCAGGTATGCACTGATAACACATCCTTATAGAAAGATGAAGTTCCCTCTAGAAATTCAAATAAAGAGGAAGACAATCAATCTAATGAGCCACCAGTTATGGAAATTCCTATGAAAAGTGAAAATATGGATGCTAGTCAAAATTTCATACTGACTACACCCATCAAACCATCATTGTTCTCAAGCTTGACCCCTGAAGCAGCAATGTTAGATGCTTGGGAAGAAGAAGATTTGATAAAAATTAGTGCGTTGGCCATGGAGAAAGCAAAAGAGAAATAAGTCATGAGAAACCCTCTCTTTCTAGAAATAGTGAACATTCTGAATGACCTAGTGCCAGCAGACAAGAAAATGGCTAAGATTCAATCTATTGATGATGTTGACAACATCTTGACAAGTTTCAAATCACATTTCACAAGTCTAGTAAACTCTGCTACTAAAATTGCAGAAGGTAAGTACAAGAAGGGAAGATTAGATGAATTAACAAAGAATTACTCCCTAGATCTGAACTCACTAAAGATTGGTCAAACAATCTTGAAAGAACTAGCAGCTAAAGGCAAAAATGTAATAGCAAACTGCATGGACAGAGTGAAATTCACCTCATAGCACATCAAAAATATTGAGGAAGCTGACATCTTGGTTGGTAGTGTTAGAAAATCAATTGAAACATCCTCGCAAGATATTAATGTATGCAAAAATATTTATAAAGGTCAGTTGGACAATATTTAAAAGGCAAAGTTTGAGATCAACAAGATAAGAATCAGGCATACTCAACTGATAAATGCACTGGCTCCCTCTCTAGCAGTCTTGAATGAGAAAATCAAAAAGATGGAGACAACAATTGCTACATATGATCAGGGTCCCTGCATGGATTTGACCAAAATGGAAAAGCTTACATATGCTTTATGTGCCCATCTTCAAAAAGTTGATGCACTAAAGGCATTCTGGCAGCAAGAGATCAAGAATTTGCAGATAGCTTATCCAGATGTATACTCAGAGTAAGTACTGAAGGACTTACAATTTTGGACATCTTTTTCATTAATGTCAGAGGGGGAGTAATGTATATAAAGAATATGTGTATATATGGGGAGTAGTGTATGTATATGTTAAAATGTATAATGATATACAGTTTTTTGTGTTATTCAACTTTGAGTAACTTAAACACATTCCTTTGTTTCCATTAATGAAAAAGGGGGAGATTGTTGGAAAGTTGACTCCCAAGGATTATATGACTTATTTTTTGTTGTCATTATGGCAACAAACTCATATGAAATTTTGACAGCAAACTATGAAGTGGAATTGACTAAGTATAGAAGACAGGATAGAACAATGATTTGCAGTCAATCAGTGCACCAGCGCATGTGCATACGATCACATCAGGATATGCACATTTAGACTTAAGTTCTATGGCATGTTTTTGTGCTTTCCCTAGACACGCATGGTCAGATATGTTAGTACGAATAAGTTATAGCAAGAACCATGATCTTAGCAATTCAAAAAATAGAGTATGAAGTCGACTTCAGTTTTTGGATCAATGTATAATATTTTATTATGTAAAGGCCAAGCGCCTATTATAGTATGTTTGTAATCATGTGTTAATTACTATTGTAAAAATGCTTAAGCCGAATTTTTTTGGAAGCATTGTGAATATTTTTTTTGGGCTGACTAAGGCCTTGTTTATGGTCACGTCTATTCAGGCATGAACATATATATATATATATATATATATATATATATAACATGCAAATTTTTATTAGAAAGTGTTTTCACATATGCAGAGAAGAGATATAAAAGAATAGTATAAGATGTAAGAATGAGATAAATATCTTAAAGAGTATAAGAGCATCAATGCATAACCGGAACTGATCAGACAATTGTGTCACATACAGCAGTTCACTTTTGGGTATAGTGTATATCTATTATCAAGGAGGTTGTATCGTTCATCCTACTGAGTAGTGAGTTTCTTGGATAGTGAGTCCTCACCCCTAACAGGGTTATTTGCAAAAGACTCCTAACAGGGTCATACCCTTAACTAGGTCATTGTACTTTGATTGTAAAGATTGCTCCTAATAGGGCAAAGGAACTTTAACAGGTTCATTATACTAGTGCAATATTTGTGGGTAATAATTTCCACTGGGGTTTTCCTCTGATCAAGGTTTCCCCGTAATCATATCATGTGTTATGTGTTCTTATGTTAAGCTTAAATTTTTATATATTTGATTAATGTTTAAAGTTTCTTAAATAGATAAACATTGATTCACCCCTCCCCCATCTCAGTGTTTCTAACAGGATCATCACCAAATGGGGTTCCAAATCAAAGTACTCCCTTTCACTTAACAATTATGAAGCCATCAATGGTATACTAATTTTTTAGGATTGTAAGTTTCCATTGATGGCTTCAAATTACCAAGCAAAAGGTGTTTTCTAGTACAAAAGACTTAGCAGCCTCCAGATCCTTTTGCTTGAATGCATTATACCCCTAACGTACTTCATGGAAACATTTTGCATCAGGATTACAGGGAAATGTAAACCAAGATTCATATAGAGAAAGGTGTTGCTCTTGGAAAATGGTTGATGATGATTGATGAAGAATATTTGGAAATTATGATTGATCCAATTCAGATTGGTGCAACAGTTTCAAATCTTCTTCATAATCATCATCAAATGAAAATTTTCAAATCTTCTTCATCATTCACCATCTCATTATTCTACAATAATCTTCTATCAAATGATGTTTCATATGAACCACTTTCTTTTCAAATAATTAATTCATATTATTTCAGATGAATCTAATTGGTTTTTTAAATTTTGTGATATTTCTTTCAGGATTCAACTGTGTAGTTTTTGAGTCAAACTCATTGACCCATGTTTTATGAGTAGTGGTTCACAAGAACCCATCTCTCATGAAAATGAATGGAACACTACTCATGAGAGATGGGTTCATGTGAACCACTACTCATGAAACATGGGTTAATGAGTTTGACTCAAAAACTACACAGTTGAATCCTGATAGAAATATTATAATTTGACTGGTTGTGGAAAATATCACGATTTGGCTTGTTGCAGTGACATGAACGAAGCCCACAAAAATATAATAATCTACCATCCACCTGTTCAGTTCTATGAGAGTCAAAAATTATGATGTTCGTGATGGTCTATAACTTAGAATACCTAATTAAAGACCTATATCAAAAATGCAAACCTGTTGCATCTTTCAACTCCACCTAATATGCAATGCATATGAATTGAGATTGCATATTGAACTAGGCGCCTCCTTCTGCATTGCCTGAAACCAAGAGATTGTCATAGAAACATGATTATTTTTAAATGGAATACACCAAGAAGTACCATCAAAAATATTAACCATTTACAATCATGAACAGTAAACCTAAATCAAATAGCTCATTTTTTTATCAGCATGTGTAGTCTCTGTGTATATTAAAAATGAATGAAATATCAAACTAAAATAAAATAGTGAACAAAAATTCAAATTCAAGGCCTAATTTATCAAGAGAAAAAAACAATGCAGAACCCCACAATCAAATAAAAACACGCTTTGTCAACAATTCAAAATCTTGTCACTAAGCACAGATATATGAAATCAAAAAAGGACATGTGTTTCTGGGTCAGCTCCCAGTAGTGCTTAGGCAAATCTGCATGTTCATCACCTGCACAATATGAATTGGCTCTAATGGAAGATACAGATACTAAAAAACTTGATTGGGAGAATGGAATTTACAAAGTAAGGAAAGGTGAGAGGATTAATCAAATAATCAAAAAAAGAAACACGCTTTGTTAACAATGTTCAAAATCATTAGGACTATAGAAAAATTATTAAGACTATAGAAAATCAAGTTCTAGAAATGGATAGTTCTGATGCTTTACCATTACAACAATTGAGCATTCATCATTTGGTACTTCTTGGTGTATTCCATTTAAGTATGTGAGGCACAAATTATTCCATTTATATAGGTTCAAATTTTTTCCAGTAATGATTTGGGGAATGTAATCATGTAAAGTATTCTCTAATCACACAACCAATGAATAAAAATTGAAATCACAATTTCTTTAACAATTTAATTGTCTCAAGTAGACAATATTCTCAATGGAACTTCTTTGATAACATATAGATATAGATAGGAGATTTGAGTTAATCAGCCTTCACCTATGCATATAAGAGCTTACCAGAGATTGTATATGCACAGATGAGAAACATGCAGATTTGACCAAGCATTAATAGGAGCTAGACCCCACAACAAATGAAATTGTGATGATATTTTTGGAAAGTTGACTCCCAGGGAAAATATGACTTATTTTGTGTTGTCATTATGGCAACAAAGTCATATGAAGTTTTGACAGAAAACTTTGAAGTGGAAATTGACTAAGTATAGAAGACAGGACAAAACAAAGATATACAGATGATCAGAGCACTAGCACACATGCGTATGACTGATTCAGACTAAGAACCTTTAGACTTAAGCTCTATGATATGTTTTTTTGATTACCCTAGACACCCATGATCAGATAAGATAGTAGAGATAAGTTATAGCAAGTTAAAGTGCCTCTAGTAGTTCAGGAAACAAAGTACAGAGCCAACCTCAGTTTTGGATCAGCGTATAACATTTTATTTCATAAAGTCTATGAGCCTATTATATTATGTTTTTAATCATGTCTCAATCACTCTTGTAATCACTCTTAAGCAAATTAGTTTGGAAGTGTTGTGTATATTGTTTTTGGGCTGACTAAGGTCTTTTTTCTAGTCACATCTATTCAAGCATGAACATATATATATATATATATATATATATATATATATATAACATAAAATTTTGTATTAGTAAGTGTTGAAGAAAAATGCAGAGTAGAGATATAAAAGAAAAGTACAAGATGTCAGAATGAGATAAAGCTCTTTAAGAGTATAATAGCATCAGCGCATAACTGAAACTGATCAGACAAGTGTGTCACATACAATAGCTCATTTTTGGATATAGTATATATCTATTATCAAGAAGGTTGTAGCCTTCATCCTATTGGCAGTGAGCCTTTTGGACAGTGAGTCCTCACCCCTAAAAGGGTTAATTGTAAAAGACTCCTAACAAGGTCAGACCCTTAACAAGGTCATTGTACTTGCATTGTAAAGACTGCTCTTAACAGGGAAAGGAACTTGAAAAGGTTCATTATATTAGTGCAATATTTGTGGGTACTAATTCCCACTGGGGTTTTCCTCTAATCAAGGTTTCCCCGTAATCATATCATGTGTTATGTGTTCTTGTGTTAAGATTCAAATGATATAAATTTGATTTATGTTTAAAGTTGCTAAAATATAATAAATAGACAAACACTGATTCACCCGCCCCCCCCTCTCAATATTTCTAACAATTGGTATCATAGCTCTGGTCCTCTGAAAGAAATTTTAACCACTTGAGGAGATCATGGATTCAATAGAAGAAAAACATCTACTAAAGAATCTTGAAGAAGCACTTGAAGATCTTGACAGATCTGAAAAATAAAATCAGGCACTTAAACTAAAAGTTGATGGCTCTCAAATGCTTATCAAGAAATTAAGGAAAGATCTGAAAGATTTCTCTACTAATGATTTGGGAAAAATGGTCAAGAAGTTGAATGAAGAGAACATGTCTTTGAAAGATAAAATTGAAGATCTGAATGAACAAATTACAGATAGCCTACCAAACATTGAAGAAAAGACCAAAGAGAGTAAATAATTAGATGATGAACTTATGCAAGTGAACTTGAAAATCTTGGAATTAGAAAACATCAAGAAAAAGATAGAATCTGAACTAACAGAAGCAAAAGACAAGATTGATAAACTACACACAAGTTCTAATCTAATTCAATCAAAACTATATGCACAAAAGTTAAAAGGTGATACCACTGGTATGGTATATAGTGTGGGTCAAATTGAGATCAATTCAATGAAAGAAAGAAAGAAAGCACAAGAATTATCTACAGAAGCAAAGAAAGAGGAGAATCTTGCAGACTCTAAAGCAGAACCACCAAAAAATGAAATCAAGCAAGTTAACAGAACTTGTTATGCCTATAATATGCATGGATATTTGGCAAGAGATTGTAAAATCATAAGACCTTTCAATGGATATTGTTATTCATGTAAAAAATTTGGTCATAGGGCTATTCATTGCAGAACAAGTCAAAAGAATCAGTCACAACAGAATCAAAGGAATCAAAATCAATACAATCAGAGAAATCAACCTCAAAGAAACTTGCAGAACATCATGTTGGCAAGTTGACTCCTAGAGGACATATGACTATTTTTCTATTGTCATCATGGCAAAAAAGTCATATTAAGTTTTTGTCAAAGATAACTTAGAAGATAAAATGACTAAGTATGGAAATAGGGAAGATAGAGATATACAGTGATCAGCACATTAGCACACGTGTGAGAGATCAAATCAGAGTATGTGTGTTTAGATATATGTTCTATGTGATGTCTACATACTAAGTCCAGACACACATGGTACAACATGATAGTATGGAGAAGTTATAGACAGATCAGTACACTAGCAGTCTAAACAACAGAGCATGGAAGCCGACTAGTGTTTTGATCAGCGTGAATCATTTTGTTATGTAACGGCCAAGTTCCTTTGATTATATGTTTTTAATGATGTAATTAGTATTGTTTTAAAAATTCTTAAGCCAACTTTCTCAGAAGTGTTGTGTATTATGTTTTAGGGCCGACCATAAGTCTTATTTTGGGTCGCTTCTATTCAGGTATGAACATATAAGTATGTAATGTAAAGTTATGTTACAAGTGTCAATTAATATGCAAGAGAAAGATATAGAAGAGCAGTATGATGAAGTTAGTATGAGATAAATCTCTTTAAGAGAGTAAGAGCATTTGCGCATACATGGAACTAATCAGACAGCAGTGTCATCACAGTAGTTCACTTTTCATATAGTGTATATCAACTATCAGAAGGTTGTAGCCTTCATATTATTTGGAAGTGAGCCTAGGTAGTGAGCCATATACCTTTAATAGGGTTTTGTAAAAGACTCCTAACAGGGTCAGACCTTTAACCAGGTCATTGTACTTGCATTGTAAAGACTGCTTCTAATAGGGCAAAGGAACTTTAACAGGTTCACTATACTAGTACAATATTTGTGGGTACTAATTCCCACTAGGGTTTTCCTCTGATCAAGGTTTCCCTGTAATCATATCATGTGTTATGACTTCTTATGTTAAGCTTCATTGAATGAATGTTTGATTTATGTTTAAGTTGTAGAAAAGTAATAAATAGACAAACACTGATTCAAACCCCCCCCCCTCTCAGTGTTTCTAACAATTGGTATCAGAGCTCTAGTCCTCTTAAATAAATTTTAACCACTTGAGGAGATCATGGACTCAGCAGAAGCAAAACATTTGAAAAAGAATCTTGAAGCAGCTCTTGAAGATCTTGACAGATCTAAAAAATGAAATGAAGAACTTAGACTAAAAGTTGATGGCTCACAAATGCTTATCAAGAAATTGAGAAAAGATTTGAAAGATTGTTCTACAAGTGATTTAGGGAAAATGGTCAAAAAGCTCAATGAAGAGAATATG
>MU223194.1:1901930-1920338 GCA_018584345.1 Thuja plicata
ATTATGTTTTAGGGCCGACCATAAGTCTTATTTTGGGTCGCGTCTATTCGGGTATGAACATATAAGTATGTAATGTAAAGTTATGTTACAAGTGTCAATTAATATGCAAGAGAAAGATATAGAAGAGCAGTATGATGAATTCAATATGAGATAAATCTTTTTAAGAGAGTAAGAGAATTCACGCATACACAAAACTGATCAGACAGCAGTGTCATCACATCAGTTCACTTTTGATATAGTGTATATCAACTATTAGAAGGTTGTAGCCTTCATCTTATTGGGCAGTGAGCCATATACCTTTAACAGGGTTTTGTAAAAGACTCCTAACAGGGTCATACCTTTAACCAAGTCATTGTACTTGCATTGTAAAGACTGCTTCCAACAGGGCAAAGGAACTTTAACAGGTTCACTATACTAGTACAATATTTGTGGGTACTAATTCCCACTAGGGTTTTCCTCTAATCAAGGTTTCCCCATAATTATACCATGTGTTATGAGTTCTTATGTTAAGCTTTGTTGAATGAATGTTTGATTTATGTTTAAGTTGTAGAAAAGTAATAAATAAACAAACACTGATTCACCCCCCCCCCTCTCAATGTTTCTAACACATCACATGTAAGATATGTAATTACAATGGAAATATAGCCAAGTAGTATAGCATGATGAATAATAACATTAGACCTCCTATCATTTGTCACTCGTGTGGAAAAGTTGGACATATCTCAAGGTTTTGCAGGTCAAGAGCACAAAGACAAGAGAATCCTAAAAAGTCTCTATTTGAAGAATCAGGAGAAGTTAAGTTTGTACAAGCTAAAACTAATTCAGATAAAATATGGGTTGAAGTAAAGAAGGATAATGATGAGAAGAAGGTAGTAAATGCATCCATAGTGGATGCACCTTCTACTTCTAGTTAGTTGACCATCATGGTCTTAGGGGGAGTTATTCTATCTCTAAACCCCTACGTGGCTAGTATACTCACCTCTGAGTATGCGCCTATGGATTTATGTTTGTGATCACAAATTGAGGAAGTATGCATGCACACATAACTAGTACTTCAACAAGAACTAATTTTGAAACTCTCAATGGAAACCACATATGGTAGCAAGCATTAAATGTAGTAACCTATATATAAATCAGTAAATAATTGATTGTATTCACATTTACTTTTGAGATCATAAAATTTAGAGAGCACAAGATAATTGAGTATCGAAGCACTAAAGGATAACTGATTTTTTGGTAATTGAGTATCAAAGCACTAAGGGATAAATAATTTTTTGGTTAAGTGAACAGATCAAAGTTGGAATGGAACCCTAGCAGTCGCATCATTTCATAATTGCAGTGGAACCCTATTTAATCGAGCAACAAGTGAGTATGGAAACCCTATAGTCTTTGACATTGCTGAAAGCAAGAGATTTGTCTTTAAGAATCATCCATTCAAGTCTATTCTAGATGATGTAGAAGGGTCATTCTCTAAGACTCTGCTAGGAGTTGTACACATGGAAAACAATCATGCTTACATCTACTGTAAGAAGGAAACCATTGGGGACAACAACATAGCAACTCTTATGGCTTCAATGATGAAACCAAACTATCCATTCAAGGATGAATATGTTCATCTCACTGATAACCCTGTCTTTGAGTATTCTAATGCGCATGAGTTCTATGAGATAGAATGGGTTAAAATCCTACTGAGCAGGATACATGATGACCTTTACTAGATTAGTGAAGTTCTTGTCTGCATAACCTCAGACCTAATTCATGAAATGACTAGACTTCCTAAGACTAGACTAGTTCTTCCCACTGGTAAGGATGTTAAAAAGTAGGTTGAACATGCATGCTTATCTATAAGTGATAGGTGCAAGATGATTGTTGATCCTATTAAGGAGAATGAAATCAAACTCCTCACTATGATACTTGGATACAAGTTTCAGCAAGCAAGAAGACTGAATAGTGTGTCTGCAGTAATAGTTCTAGCAGCAATAAGAATGGTGAGAGATAACACTCAGTACAATATCTGTGAGATATTGCATGCACATCTAATTGAGAAAATTAGAGCTATTAAGCATGACAAGAGCAATATATTAAGATTTGGCTCCTTGATTATCTATCTATACTTTCACATTGTTGGTAAGGTTTCTAATCTTTACCTAGATAGGAGTTAACCCACTATGTCACAAATTTCATTAAAAGATACATCAGAGAGTAGTGCAAGAGATTCTATGGACATGGATATCAAAACATTCAGGATTAAAATGCAGAAGAGGTTCAGGATACCTGAGAAGATAGTTGAGAAATAGAAAGACACCATATGCTTCATGGTGGAAAATGACTATACTTGCATGGAGGCAGTTGAGCCTAGAATAAAATGGATTCACCCTCTCGGATATGAATTTGAATAACATGTTTTGGAAGGTTATGCACAAGTTCTCCTATCTGCGCCCAAGGATCCCAATGATCCTAGATGAGATACTTACAAAGAAAGACAAATCAAGTTGATTCTATCTTGTACAATACTAACAACAAAAGGAAGGCATCAAGGATTACTTCAAATATCCTAAAAGTTCATGGGGTTACACAAGAAGACCTAGACAGAGCTAGGGAAGCTAAGATTGCTAAAGAACTTGAGAAAACTCCTATAGAAGTGAAAATGGAAAAGTCTGATGACATGCCTAAAAAGAAGAAGAAGAAATCTGATGAAGGTACATCTGCACCATCAACCACCATTGATCTAGAACCCTCTCCACCTTTTGTACCCAGTAAGATAACAAGAAGGAAGAAGAAAGTTCCTAAAAGTCATCCATCCTCAAGGACTACAAGGAGAAAGGTAAAGGACACTCAAGCCCCTCCTAAGATAGGATTTAGACCTAGTCTAACAGTCCTAAAGAACAGAATTTCTAATGAAGGAAGACTAGAATCTATCAAGAATGTCTATGACAAATACCAAGAATAGAAAAATTAGAAATTCATTCTATGATCATCTCTCACATGATTAAGTTCAAGAGGATAGTATTGGAACTTAAAACAGTCATACCAGAAAAGGTATGGAACATACTTGATGTATTGAAAAGAGAAGCCATTGAAGAGGATACGAGGATAAGAGAAGAAACATTAGACATTCTTCTCCCTATTTGCTCACATGATGAGAAATCCATCCTGTTGGATTTAGTAAAACCTCATCTCAGAACCAAAACAAGAATTCTCCATATTATAAACAAAGAGCATGAATTTGTTGGGAAAGAGACTGAAAAAGCATTTTCCCAAGTGTTTATGGATGGACACATGTATCCAACAATGGTTCCTATAGTTAAAGTAACTCCAGTCCCTCCAAAACAGGATAAAGCACCAGAGACTTCTAATGCATCAATGGTAGGTCCACAAGACTCAGCACCTAAAGCTCCATCACCCTCAATAATAGTAAAAGATTCAGATGAAACAATTACTATCAATGATGTTGAGATATCAATGACAGCTTTGGATAATGACTTGGAAAATTTTAAAGAAGCCTTTGTGAATACTGAAGAAATAGAGAAGGTATGCACTGATGACACTTCTTTGCAGCAAGAACAAGTTCTTGTAGAAGGAACCACAGGTCAAGATGAAGGGAATAAGGATCAAATACCCTCTATGGAGAACACAGTGAAGACTAAACACATGGATGTCAATCAAAATACTATATTCACTCCTAGAAAACCAGTAACTTCATTGTTGTCAAGTTTAACCCCTGATTCAACAAGCTTATATGCATGGGGAGAAGAAGATTTGATTAAGATCAGTGTGCTAGCCATGGAGAAAGCCAATGAAAAACAAGTTATGAGAAATGCTCTCTTTATGGAAAAAATAAACATTCTAAATGATCTACTGCCTGCAGATAAGAAAATGGCTAAGATTCACTCAGTTGATGATGTTGACAGCATCTTGACAAGCTTCAAATCACATTTCACAAGCTTAGTAGACTCTGCTACTAAAATAATAGAAGATGCGTACAAGAAGGAAAGATTAGATGAATTAACAAAGATTTTCTCTTTAGATCTGAACTCATTGAATATTGGTCAAGCAATCTTAAAAGAACTAGCAGCCAAAGGTAGAAATGTAGTAGCAAACTGCATGGACAGAGTGAAATTCACCTCAGAACACATCAAAAAGATTGAGGAAGTTGACATCTTGGTTGAAAGTGTTAGAAAATCAATTGAAACATCTTAGAAAGATATTAATGTATGCAAAAATATCTATCAAGGGAATTTAGATAAGATTGAAAAGGCTAAGTTGCAGATTAGCAAGATAAGGACAAGGCAGACTCAAATAAGAAATGCACTTGCGCCCTCACAAGCTGTTCTGAATGAAAAAATCAAATAGATTGATGCAACCATTGTCACCTATGATCAATGTCCCTACATGGATTTGATAAAAATGGAGAATCTCACATATGCTCTGTGTGCCCATCTTCAGACTATAGATGCAATGAAGGCATTCTGGCAGCAAGAGATCAAAAATCTAGAGATTGCTTATCTAGATGTATATTCAGAGTAAGTACTCATGGACCCACAATTTTGACACCTTTCTCGTTAATGTCAAAGGGGGAGTAATGTATGTATGGGGAGTAGTGTATATATATGCAAAGAAATATGATATAGTATATGTTAAAGAAAGATGATAAACAGTTTTTTGGTGTTAGTCAATTTTGAGTTATAACTTGGGCACATTCCTTTGTTGCCATTAATGACAAAGGGGGAGATTTTTGGAAAGTTGAATCCCAGGGAGAATATGACTTATTTTGTGTTGTCATTATGGCAACAAAGTCATATGAAGTTTTGACAGCAAACTTTGAAGTGGAAATTGACTAAGTATAGAAGACAGGACAAAACAGAGATATACAGATGATCAGAGCACCAACGCACATGCGTACGACTGATTCAGACTAAGAACCTTTAGAATTAATCTCTATGATATGTTTTTGTGATTACCCTAGATACACGTGATTAGATAAGATGGTACAGATAAGTTATAGCAAGTTGAAGTGCCTCTAGTAGTTCAGTAAATAAAGTACAGAGCCGACCTTAGTTTTGGATCAATGTATAACATTTTTTTTTGTAAAGTATATGCGCCTATTATATTATTTTTGTAATCATGTCTCAATCACTCTTTTAATCATGCTTAAGCCAATTAGTTTAGAAGCATTGTGTATATTTTTTTTGGGCTGACTAAGGTCTTGTTTCTAGGTCTATTCAAGCATGAACATATATATACATATAACATACAATTTTGTATTAGTAAGTGTCAAAGAAAAATGCAGAGCAGAGATATAAAAGAATAGTGCAAGATGTCAGAATGAGATAAAGGTCTTTAAGAGTATAAGAGCATCAGCGCATAACCAGAACTGATCAGACAAGTGTCTCACATACAACAGTTCATTTTTGGATATAGTATATATCTATTATCAAGAAGGTTGTAGCCTTCATCCTATTGGCAGTGATCCTTTTGGATAGTGAGTCCTCACCCCTAACAAGGTTAATTGTAAAAGACTCCTAATAGGGTTAGACCCTTAACCAGGTCATTGTACTTGCATTGTAAAGACTGCTCCTAACAGGGAAAAGGAACTTTAAAAGGTTCATTATATTAGTGCAATATTTGTGGGTACTAATTCCCACTGGGGTTTTCCTCTGATCAAGGTTTCCCCATAATCATATCATGTGTTATGTTTTTATGTGTTAAGCTTCAAATGATATAAATTTTATTTATGTTTAAAGTTACTGAAATATAATAAATAGACAAACACTGAATTACCCCCNCACTGAATTCCCCCCCCCCCCCCCCTCTCAGTGTTTCTAACAGATATCACCCCTACACTCCCCTTTTATCAAAATCATGCCTACACCACCCAAATACCATTTCCCAACCAGTTTTCAATTTCCTTTTACCATTTATAGTGTGTTATGATTGTTTGCAATTAGTTTTTGTTTAATATTGTTGTCTAGTTGACAACATGGTTGTCAATTCGACCACTCCTTCAATTTTTTCATTGTATTAAAATTTTCAAAAGGATATTATAACTCTATCCTAACACTCAAAACCCTTAAATCACTCTTAAGCCCCATAAACCCTAGACATGAGCCTTTTAGGCCTATTTTTCCAATTTTAGGCAATTACATCATTTAGCAACTTTTAGTGCTCTTGACAACTTTAAAAGGATCTATTTGCCACATCACAAACATTATGGAACTTTATAGGTCATTAAACCCTTCATCAACCTGAGGATCCACAAATGACCCCCAAGGTACACTTTATCCCCCAAATGCCATTAAGGGTTAAAATGCTTTGATCCTTTACAAAAGGATTCACATACAATCCAAAACATAAGAGAAACATATTTAAATGACCATTATTGGTCTCATTAACATCACTCTAAATTCCCTGTTAACATCTAAAATTCATTCATTCATTCATCTATTAATAAAATGTAACATTCATGAATTATCACAACATTCATTAACACATAAGATTAATTAGCATTCATTAACACATATTCATTAGCATTCATAAGACTCATTATAATTCATTAAGACATCATAACATTCATTAACACATAAGATTAAAACATCGAGACATAAACATCAGTCATTATCAAATAAGTTGCATAAATGAGAATCATTTCTTTTTTGGATTTTTCTTTTTTTCTGCTTCCCTGTATTGTTGTAGAGGTGTATCCATCTCGGCATCATCATTTCTTCTTGCCCGTGCATGTGATCTCACTGTCCTTTGCAAAGGTGGGTCCTCTACAATAAAAAATAAAAGGGTTAAATTTAAAACATATTATCATAATTGGGTTTAATTTAAAAATATATTATCATAATTGTTACAAGCATTTCAGTACTTTAAAAACATAAATGTGGCGCTCTTTACCTTGTCCAACCACATCTTCTTGCCTGGCGGCTTGAACCTCAACACGCTCATCGGGAACCTCTACATCCCTTGCAATTGCAATACAAATTTTTTTATTAATCCCAACGCATTATAATTAATTTTTTATTACTACGCCAAATTCATTTAAAATGTTTATTTGTATTAATAAATCAATAATCAAAATTTGAATAGAAAATATATACCTTGTGTACTACAATTCACATTTGAATTGATGCCTCCATCATTATTGGATGGTGTTTCAAGATTGGCAAGCTGCATTCCAATGTATTCAAATACAGTAATTGGTAAAGTATTCAACTTGAAATAAAAAACAATTGGCTTATTTACCTGATCGACAGATCCACCAGAAGAACCTTGCGCACTCATTGATCAGAATCTTTTAGCCACGACTATATAGCCTTGTTTGTATCCTACTTTCTTGTCCTCTTCTAAAATATTTTGTTTGAACTCCAAGCCCTACATTTTTTCTTGGTATCATGAATTTTCATTGTAGTGAATTTCATCAAAAATAAATTGATTACAATTTATAAATATTTTCATACGGTTTTTCATTTACTATTACTTAAAATTCATGCAGCAAGTTTTGAATATCCATTCAATCCAAGCTTGTGTTGCCCATGCTTTAGTTTTCTTGCTTCAGTTTCCTTTGATGTGTTAGGAAACCTTTGTGATGTTTGAAATATGTTAGATCACATAAGTACAAAGAGTAAATAGTACATAATTTCGTTATTAATATTATCATGTACCTTCTTTCCTCAGGTGATATTGTTTGTCCACCATGTATTGTGTGTCTCTCAAGTGCATCCCTTTTAAGATTCTCCCACTCATTAATAGGAACATAGGGGGGCCACTCGTAATTAGGGTTGTGTTTTATTTGGGACCTGTAGTTGTCCCTAATATACTTCAAATTTTGGCCCACTTTCTCAAGGAGCCTAAGTCTTTAAAAGGTGTTGGGTCCGAAAAGTTTTATCATAGAGTCAATGAGTTTATCCTTTAACTCTTTATCTTGTAATTGCCACCTTTTAAGAAAAAAAATGTTAGATTCATAAATGAAGTGAAGCTACCTTTTAATATACTTTAAGAAAGGGATGAAAGGTAATCTGATCTAGCAATGAAATCAAAATATGATACCATGTGCGTACGGTCGACCCGAAAATGCGCAAACATTCATCATTAAGTTTTTCATAAAATAGATTATTCCCTGAAAAATAATAATAGGATTATTAGTTATTGTAAGGGACTACACAGGGGGTTAGTGCATTACATTATGAGTATAAGATTGTATAGTAAAATAAAGGATCAATCTTTAAAGTACCTGGAAGTTGGGCTACTCTCATGGGAAGTCCATCTTTAATGTTTACAAGCAATTGATCACAATTCTCTATTTTTCCCATGCATCTAACATGAGTACATTTATGAATTTGGTCATCACCTCCTACATAAAATGAATCTAATATTACAAAATTCCCCCTAAGAAAGAATAGTTCAAGTGAAATAAAGATATGATAAATGAGAGAGAAAAAAAGAGGAGTCTACTTACCTTTAATAGGCATTGCCATCACATCTATGGCCATGCTACGTGTTATCGACATTGCACCCAATTGTACCTTGTGGCTCTAATCCTCATAGCAGGTGGCGTACTCAACATAGGATCAATACTAGGTGCTGAAAAATAAGATTGTTAGAGCATAAACAAATATAGACAACCATGGACAAGATTGTTAGAGCTATTAAAAAAAATATTGTTCGAGAAAAAATACAAGTGGAGGATAGAACATGTGATCTACTTGAAACCTGAAGTATCTGCATCTGGGGCATGGCCCTTTAATGTTTTTTGCATCGTCTATAAAAATAACACATGTGTATTTTAGCTAATGACATAAATAAAATAGTATACTATAAAAACCATTATTGAACTTTTGTTATAATTAAAAACTACATTAATACTTACTGTATAAGTCTAAGCATGGTGAGCCAACTCATCCTCTCTCATCAATATTTCAAGAGTTTGAGGTTGAATATCTGCCAATCGAGTTCACTCTATTGAAATTGTATGAAGGACCTTTTGCAGTGCAACCACAGGATCAAGGTCTGATGAAAAATTAGCAATGAATGGATCATGCTCATCCTATGACTCCTCATGGACTACTTGTTCCTTTCCCTTTTTCTGATCAGCACTCATTTGTGAGAACAATATTATTAGCACTTTATTTAAAAGCAATCCAAAATAGTAGTGAATAATAAAACATAACAAAAAATAAGCATTAACATTTATCTTGTATGTGCATTTGTACAACAAAAATGAGTTTTACCTGTTGGGAAACCATTATATTTTTAGATTTACAACTCCCAATATGATCCTCTCCTTCCTCTGAAGAGCTCCTGTTATATATTCTCCTATGCGATTTGAGAATTCACATCCTATGGATGTGGAAAACGTAACCTCTTGGTATTCATTATCTCTTGACCAAACAGTGCCTCCTATTATTTTAATTAATTTTGACTTCACTAACTACTTTGAATCACACCTTACCTTAAGGAATCATTATCTATGAAATCATCACTTCCTTATGTTAATTGCATCTTTCTCTCAAAACTGGTGTCTAGGAATCGATGTCCTTTCATGAAATTGCTTGTCTTAATATTGTCATGAATCGAGGGCAACCATTTCTGAATATTCTTTACAGTATGGTAGTTATCTTACGATGATTTACATTGATGTCTCTTAATTCAATGATCCATGTTTACGGCTAGTTGCTGCCATTTATCTAAGTTGGTGTCCATTGTCTTATACTTCTCGAGGGTTGGTTGAAGATCTCCTTGAATTGTGTTTGCCGTCTATATCACCTTGCACCTCATATATGGATCGTATTAATCAAGTCATAATTTTAGATTCAGTTCATGAAACCTTGACATGTACATAATTGATGGAAATACTCAAAATCTATCAAGTGCCATGTATAACACATCGAATACCCAAAGAGCATCCAATACAATTCAAAACACAATGTTGCTCAAAGTGTGCAATATGTTGACCAAGGGATGCACAACAATATTCAAGATATATCACATCCAATTTATGTTGCCCAAAGTTCACCAAGTGTAATTCAAAAAGCAATAGGGAGTGAAAATACTAGAAGTGAAAATGTGACCACAACTCTAGATGTAACAAGGAATGAAGAGACTATATGAAACTAGAATGCAACTAAGAGTGGAAATTCAACAGTTATAGAAAATTTTGACAAGATGAAAGAAGTGAAATCAAACAATCACAAGAAAGATATAGTTGTCCTATACCAAGGAAAAAATGAGCCAACCCCATTTCTTCTCTCTGAGAATATTTGGGAAACTTTGACAATTGCTTGGTAGACTCGAGAGCAACAAGCAATGTCATTCCATTAAACATATGCAGAAGGTTAGGCTTGATGACCACACAGACAAAAAAGAAAGTCACACAATTAGACAAGACTAAAGTCCTAGTAATTGAAGAGATTAATAATATCTTCATGCAGTTAGCAGCCAATCCAAGAATTGACAATTTATCGATATTTCAGTGGTAGACATCCTGGATAGATGCAACATGATTCTAGGAAGAGATTGGTCAAAAAGATTAAATGGATACATGACTACAAACTTCTCACACATGTGATTAATTTGGAGAGGAATTCCAAATCAAATTAGGGTAGATAGTACACCAAGGTTGAATTTTACAATAACTGAATATGGGGAAAACAATGATATCTTGTTTTTTGAGGCTGATCTTGGTCTTTATCGAATAAAGGTAGAAGAGGTCTTGATGTTGCATTATTCATTTTGTAGAGGACACAAAGAAACATTGGAAGATTTCAATAACTTTCTCCTTACGAGAGAAAGACAGGGAATTGGACCAAAGAATTACCCGAGGTGTCTGATGCAAGAGCATCCAAGGTGTAAGAGCAATCTTGCATCACCCAAAAATATTTTCTAGTTTTCAATAAGGGCTATCTTTGGATAGGGTTACTATTTTTGGAAAGTTTATAATTTTTAGTAAGTTTTTCATGTGAGCACAGATTGTTCCAATTACTTCCCTGGAAGTTCATTTTGGATATATAAGCCTATCGGTAAAGTTTCAAGGCAAGATCAAGTCCGGTTTTGAAGATATTGCATTTTTTGTTTTGGCGGGGTGGTACAAAAACTTTAAACTCAGTTTTGAAGGCATCAAAGGCTCCAAAGAGGGGTCAAACTTTGATCAACTGGCACTTCACAAACTTGGGTCATAAAGCACTTTGTGGCATTTCTGAAATGGGCTCATAATAGCCAATCGACTAAACGGTTCACAAGTTATGTTTTTTGGAAGTTGGGCCTTTAGGACTCAAGTTTTAATACAAAAGGAATAGACAGAGAGAAAATCACCTAAGGTAGGGAATTGAACCCTTGGGCGCCAAAATGGAAAAATTTCACTTTCTAGAATATTCTAAGGTGGTTAATTATCCTACTTATATAGAGCTGAAGGGGGATTTTAGAGTTCAGTTCTAAGTGTAGATTGTGGCTCTGTCTTGCAGATAATTGTAATGAAAATGTCATATCGTGTAGCTATTGATCAATACTATAGCCCTATATTTCAAAAAAAAATCATTGAGACATGTTAAAACACATGTGTTCTTATTCTAAGTTATGTTGAATAATAGACAATTATCAGAATGCTTCAATTAAAAGAAGAGATAGTTTTTTTAATTTTTAAACAATTTTAAATGGTGCATAGTGCGTACCACCTCGTCCATGATAGTGGTTTTTTTGTATCTATGCAATTAAAATTGTAATCGATAAGCAGCTCTTCACCTCAATGTATTGATTTGATCGCACATACAAATACATGATTTCCCTCATGCGCCTCAAATATTCAATTAGGTTGCTTCTTAGTTGACATAGGTCGTGCACTATTTATAAAACCTGCAATATTCCCTGATGCTTTTGGCCTTCCATCAATGTATTTAGCTACTATTTTACTTTTTTCACTGACTTTTTGTTGTATATAATTTTCCACGAGTGCATACCTACACATACTTTTTTAATATCTAACAATCTGCATCCAACTACTATAATCATAACAACGTCTGACATAATCCATCAATTCAACAAATTTTTTGTAAAGACATTTATGCCATCCATGGAAAATAGGCCCAAACCATGTAATGAAAATGGTGCTATGCGATATATCCTCTCTAACACAACAATTAGTGTTTATTGAAGGAATTTCATTGGGGACCCATTCTTTCTATAGATTTTTGTACCTAAAGGGCACCTCAAATTCGCATTTTCTCTCATCATCATAAGAATACGACCCCCCTTGAGCAAGGTAAAATTCCATGCATTTATTGAATTTCTTGATGATATTTTCACCTCGATTTGATCTCCTTGATTTAGACATACTAAATGTCTCACTTTCTTCTTCCATTCCTACATTTTCCTCGCTCAAGGAAGACAAATCTGACAAATACCTATTCGCTGGTACCTGCACTTCATGAAATGAGAGAGATAGGTGGTAATGAGAGATATATTTTACAAATGGTAAAATACATTAATCTCTATGGGGTGTATTGACTTATACCTGACAATCCATGAGATTGTGTGGGCTACCTGACAAAAGATAATAGTTATATAATCAAACAAACATAGTTCACTCCATAGTTTTTATTACATCTTGTAAAGGACATTATACATTGTTAAAATTATCTATTTATCCTACAATATTTTGAGTATCTCAGCATTTCATATAATTGAACATCTCAGCATTGCATGAGACACCACTATTGTGGCATTTTGTCAAATAGTTCTCGTGCCTTGCCAGTATTTTTATTACATCTTGTGAAGGACATTATACATTGTTAAAATTATCTATTTATACCTTTAGAATTTGCTCACTCCACTGTAGGGAACAAAGAGAATCTCATGTGATTTAATATCATTGATGTGCAAGGAAATAGAAAATTATTAGAAGTAAATCTCATAAGATAGTATTTAGATTAAATGCATTTATATACAAAAATACATTTTAGAATGAAATTTCTCTTAACAAAAGATCAAAGATATAAGTAGGACCTATAAAAAATGGTGAATAAGAGTAGTTAGATATTCATGCTAAAACCAAAAATGCCATTAATATGAAACCCTAAGCATATTAGTGGAAAAATTGTACATGTCAACCCAAAACAATTGTTAAAACATGCCAAATATCTGCCATAATTGTACATTTCATTCATGTCATTGATATTCTTCTTCATCATTCTCATCATCAAGATCATCATCATTGATGACATCATCACCACCACTATCATTGTAGTCATCATCATTAGCATCATCATGATCATCTTCATCATCCTCCTCATCATTATCGTGATCAGTAGCAGCATCATCATCATCTTCTTCTTCATATTCTTCTTCGACTAACTCTCGATCGTGATCATCATCTACATCATATTTCACTTCTTCCTCTTCCTCAGTATCTTCTTCTTCCATCACATTATACTTTATTGGCCTTCCTCTTGGATTATGTCTAACAACAAATGACCAACCCAGTTTATGTGGAACCTCTGAGTAAAATACCTGCTCACATTGGCTTGGAAGAACATAGGGCTCTTCCCAACTGACTTAAACAACCTTGTATTAATCATTGGAAATCCATTGTCATGTTCAATAACAGTTCTATCAAGATCAATTTGATTGATTTATATTTTGTATCATTTCATTATGAAGAGAACTAATTTGGAGGAATTAAATTCCCAGTCAAGTATATCAACCAAAATACCATAGTATCAATTTCATGACTCTCAAGGATGTAAGTCATTTCTAGATGAAATATTGGTCACCTGGAAGACTGCACTTATCCCAGAATCACAAGTTATCTTCGTTTCATCCAAATCTTTGATGCAAAATTTATAACCATTGCATAACATAGCCCTGTGGTGTTTCACCTACAATAATGTCAAATATGTATTAATTATTGCATCACAAGTTGAAAAACATACAGTTGATTAACAAATTATAATTACCTAGTGATCTCTTAAAGCATATGTTAAATCTATTTAATTTTTTGTAACATTTGGATCTCCATTATGATGAGCTTGTATAACCAATGAAGACACGATTCCCATTTTAATCTATGACCATAATGTTGACATCATTCAATCTATACCGTCATCTAATCTTGATTGTTTGCAATAAATAAATGTATTGCATCCCACTCTTTAGCAAATGTACAAAAGTAAATAGATGACTTACAACATATTTATTTTGAAGATTAATAATTAATTAACTATAATAATATCTCATAATTTATTACCTTTTAGTTTCCTAAATCTACCGTTTCCCACCAAGTACTCCCCTTCAAATTTTTTAATGTAGTCAAGATCCCAAATGCAATCTATATGGGTCTTTGCTACAAGATTAGGAAGATATTGAGTAACATACACCATCATCTGGTATACCATATATCCCTCAACCATAGAACCCTCAAGATGTACTCTTTTTCATACCAAACCCTTCAAAATTTCATGTGTCTCTCAACCATCCATATTGACCTAGTCTATACAGGTCCACACAATTCAATCTCCTCAACTTGGTGTATGAGGTAGTGTTCTTGTGCATTGAAAAAAATTGAAGGTAAACACTTTTTCATTTCACACATTAGATGAGTAATTCTTTTCGCCCAATATTTTATATCTTCTTTATAGAGATGTTTAGATCACAACCACCTACAAGGGATTCAAGACACAAATATATATATATATATATATATATATATATATATATATATATGAGAGACTTTACAATATATTACTTATTTGATATTATTGTTTTATATATTGAACAAATATCACTACTTACCTCATGTATTTTCTAAGATCATATATCACTTGTTTGATATTATTGTCAAAGTTCGTTAGGAGCAATAGGGGTAGCAAATACTACAATAATTATCAAGTGATCATTTCATATAATGAAAATTGAATGCAGTTACAAAAATATATTGTAAATACAAAATATTGTGACTTACCTTGATGAAGGTATGTCACTCATGTGTTTTCATCCCTGACCCAAAATCATTTTTCTTTGATATGATATTGTTTATATTAGTAGCAAATCCTGTAGGAAATTGAATTTTTTGTATGAATTATTTTATGTAATTACTTTGTTTCTCTGTTAATAACCAAGGAAGAGCACTTGCATTAATCCATTCTCCATTTCTATTTGATTCAATGATATTTGTCATTGCATGATTGGAATCATGAATGTCACTACAAATTTTGCCAATTTTTTCTTTGTCACGCCTTCCATCCAATATTTTCCACAGTGTCTTTGTTACATTCTTTCTAATATGCATAGTATCAAACAAATGCACAATTTTTAGTTGTTCATAGTAGGGTATCCTACTAAATTCTCTGGAATAACATTTTAGTCCCTTTGGAAGTTGGTTTGTGATTCCTTCACGACCTTCAAGATCATCAACTACATAATTAGCCAACAAAACACAATCAAAATATATAATTTTCAAACATCAACCATTAGGTGGAATGATATTACCTCGGATTCCATTATATTCCAACTTCCATAGGTGAGGTGTCATTCTCGGGGGCTTTGATGTAGTCTCTTCTTTCCCATTGAAAAAAAAAAATTCTGCACTTCGATACTTATGATTTCTAGGCAGGAAGTGCCTATACTCATCAAACACCTACTTTCTTAAACTTTTGGAATGACAAGATTTCATCTTTGGACCACACATTAGACATAAAAATTTTCCCTTTGTTTGAATACCTACAAGATAATGATATGATTGGATTAAATATGTTAATTTTTAGAATTAGAATTATCGTGTAAAACTAGAATTCGCCATAACATACCACATAAATGTGTCAACCCTAGAGCATCATGAATTGTCCACACAAGTACTGCATGGAATTGAAATTTTCTTTGTCCAATTAGTCTAGAGATTTCATACATAGTGAAACCATTCCATAACACCAATAACTCATCGATAAGAGCTGAAATATATACATTTATGTCTTTATCTTGGTACTTATCTAGTTGAATTAACAACAACATCAGATAATTATTGTGGCCATTTCAATCCAAGACTTATAATTACATTTAGATAACTATAAAATAATAAAATACCTAGAACAATCATTGCCAACATAATGTGCTCCCTCTTTATTGACATCCATGAAGGAAGGTTATTATTGATAACAAAAATAGGCCACACGGAGTAAACAGATCTCATCTCTCCATATGGATTGACATCGTTTGCTGCCAGAGAAAGCCTGAGATTTTGAGGTTCTTCTTTAAAATGTAGCCACTTTTCCTCTATGTTCATAAATCATGAACCATCCGCAAGAATTCAAATAATGTCATCTTGACTCCTTTCACATGCATGGTAATCCATAAATTTTGACAAGCTATTCCACCTGAATAATCATTTCAAATGTGGAATAATGGGGATGTAATGAAGAACCTTGCAAGGCACCTTTTTTTCATTTTATCATCTCGATATCTGTTCATATGGAATTCAGGGCATTCTGTTGCATTTCTATGTTCTTTATGATAGATAATATGATCTTTGAGACAAGCATCTAATGCTTGATACTCCATTCCAATATATTTCATAGTGGCACATAATTCTTGGTACAAGTGAGGGAGAACATTTGATGGTGGTAACAGAAACTCACCTATCAATCTACAACAAAAAATATAATTCATTAATATAAACAATCTTAATGGTACATGTTTCACCTTTTATAGACTATAATAACGTATATGAAAAACCTTAGCATACGTGACATTGCTATGTTGGATAAACCATTCATAACCTTCAAATTAACCAACAATAATATAGCAGAGAGAAGAGTAGATTGGGAGCCTTCGTAAAGGGTCATGTTCACCTTCTCAATTAGAGGTATATCATGGATGATGCCAATATTATCCTTATCATAATCATCATCGTCATCATCATCAGCAGCACTAGTTGTAGCACCAGTACCAAATATGTCAATGATCAATGCATTCATACCATCATCCTCAATATTCACACCCCCATGTTCCTCTGAGATGTGGTGGTCCATATCACGTACAACACTGGGGAGATCGACCTATATAAAAATGATGATAATCAAACCCCCATTCAATGTGACCATTCTCCCTACAATGTAACAAACAACTTACCAATGGATGATAATCAAACCCCCCTTCAATGTGACCATTCTCCCTATAATTTCGCTTTGTTGTTTTGATTTTGATTCTTCTTGTCTTTAAGCCTTTACAACTCTTGCATGGACAATAACATTTTTCATCGCCTTCTCTTTGAAAGTTATACAACAATCTAGCGATTGTATCCCTATTTTGATCAGATTACCTTGTATTATCTGACATGATCCTTAATGTGTATATCTGCAAAAAAATGGACATGTTGTACTTAATGTTTATATCTACACATGGTGAGAACTCTTTAGTTGTGACAAAAAATGACATGTAACAATAGGTTTTATAAATGATATGTTACATTGTAAATTTAACTTTAGGTTTTATAACTGTACATATATTTTCTTCGACTCCCCCACATTGTAATCATATCGACAGGTTGATATCGAATTCTATGTCAAGATTTACAACATTAAATTGATCATAGTTGGAAGACTCAGACACAAGAAGAATATGAGTATAGAGAATTTTTAGAAGAATATGAATGAATGCAAACATACATAAGTGGATGAACATAAATAATAAAGGTGCCAAACATTGCTTGAAGTAATGAAGTGTTGGACCAGGGTTGAATCTAGTATGCTACTATATGATCCAGAACATGCAAGGAAGGAAAAGATGGGGTTAGATCCAAAGGATCTAAGCAATTCCTAGCACCCTATTACTGATCCTCATCTACAATTATGCATCCATAGCAGTAACCCACCATGCCCATCAACACAAGGCATTCATGATCAAGCATAAGCAATGGAGGGGACATTATCAAGGTCAAATCAGAGGACAAATTTCATGCCTTGAAATTGTATATATGTACAGTTATAAAATTTCATGTAACATAGTTCCTTAGAATTTGATCTTCATATGGAATCCATGACTTAAGGTAGTCATTCGAGCTTTGTCTTCTCATTAACTCAATTTCATTTTGATGGCATTTGTTCATTTAATATCACAAGCTCATTGTTTAATACTAGCATTGTTTACATCTTTTCATTTGGAATTCTTGATGACCCGCGAGCTTTGAGAGCTAGGGAATCATTGCTATTACCTTCAAGGCATTGTGTGAAGTGTTTGATCTCTCTTTATTTTTTTGTTGATATTCACTATGTGGTACTCCCCATTTATGATCATTTCATAACGAAATGTCTTGATGGATTGTGGGCTGCAAGCTAGGGCATCATGCATTGTTTATGAGCTCATTATTTGAGCACCACATGACCCTGTTATGAGATATGTTTGTTATATATATATATATATATATAT
>MU223194.1:1920388-1943932 GCA_018584345.1 Thuja plicata
TATATATATATATATATATATATATATATATATATATATATATACACACACACACATATATATACATACATATATATACATATACATACATACATACATATATACATATATATATGGATGATGTTATTGTTGTCATTGCATGCTTGTTGTTGTTGTGCACCATATATTGTTTTATACACTATTTATTTCATTGACACCGTGAGCTTGGCATTTGTAACGTATTTTCTGTTATTGGACCAATGTTTCCATGTTGTTGAGGTCGTAGATGCATTGAATCACCACTACCATTCTATTTTTATAGCATGTTAGCTTGAGGATCTTGTGAGATTCGAGATGTGAACCATTATTTCTTGATAACACATTTGAAATTGAACATAGTTCCTTGGCATAGTAAACTATGCTAAGGAACTATGTTATAAAATTTCAAGGCATGGAATTTTTAAACTATACATATATTTTATGAGTATAACTGTAAAATAGAAGAATACCCACATGCCTTGGTTTTGATTGGTATATGAAAGGTTTTGGTTTTCCTTTCCCAATTGAGATGTATCTACAATTATGCATGTGCATAGTCGAGCCATACACTTTTGAAAGAAAAATGGGGAGTACCACAGTGAATATCAACAGAAAAACCAATAAAGAGAGATCAAACACTTCACACAATGCCTTGAAGGTAATAGCAATGATGCCCTAGCTCTTAAAGCTCGCGAGTCATCAACCATTCCAAATGCAAAGATATAAACAATGCCAATATCAAATAGTGAGCTCATAAACAATGCACGATGCCCTAGCTTGCAGCCCGCGAGCCATCAAGACATTTCCTCATGAAATGATCATAAACGGGGAGTACCACATAGTGAATATCAATAGAAAAACAAATAAAGAGAGATCAAACACTTCACATGATGCCTTGAAGTTAATAGTAACAATGATCTATCTCTCAAAGCTCGCGGGTCATCAAGCATTCCAAATGCAAAGATGTAAACAATGTCAGTATTAAACAATGAGCTCATAAACAATGCATGATGCCCTAGCTTGTAGCCCATGAACCATCAAGAAATTTCCTCATGAAATGGTCATAAATAGGGAGTACCACATAGTTAATATCAACAAAAAAACAAATAAAGAGAGATCAAACACTTCACACAATGCCTTGAAGGTAATAGCAACAATGCTCTAGATCTCAAAGCTCACAGGTCATCAACCATTCCAAATGCAAAGATGTAAAAAAGGTCAGTATTAACATTCATATTGTGCCATTAAATCAAAAAATGCCATCAAAACGAAATCGAGTTAATGAGAAGACAAAGCTCGAATGCCTACCTCAAGTCATGGTTTACATATGATTGGTCGGTGCTCTGTTCGTTATATACATATATACATATATACATATACATATACATATATACATACATATATACATATACATATATACATACATTTATATACCTATATATGTATGATGTTATTTTGTCATTGCATGCTTGCTGTTGTTGTGTATATGGAGTTTCCTAATATTAACATTACTAGCAAGCTTGAAAATGTAGACATGGCATATGCTTCAGCTAGATTATTGGTCCCATCAGGTAAATAAATTCATTTAAATGCTAAAACTATACCCCTTTGATTGTGAAGACACATACCACATCCAAACTTGCCAGGGTTTACTCATACAGAGCCATCAAAATTTAACTTTAAAGAATGATTATCAGGAAGAATCCATCTAAATTTTGAATGATCTCCATTCTATTTGCCTCTATTTGGGATCATAAATGGAGGGGTGTTAATCAGATTCAATATCTTAAGAAAATTAGGATCCCAATTAGTGAAGTTTTAATTGCAAATTTTATCTTTAACATGCGAATTAACCACCTCTGAAATGGATTGCTCCAGTTTTTTTATAACAACTTCCACTGGTAAAGCATAATTTCTAAAGATTCTCTTGTTATGTTCCCTCTAGATATCCCAAACAATCATAGCTTTTACATAGAGCCAAATACATGAGAAGAAAGATCTGGAATGAAGAATGGGCTATGATTGGAAAAATCCCACAAATTGTTCAGAAATAGCATGCAGATGTTCAATTTGCTCACCACATGTTGCTAGAAAGTTTGAGAAAAGGGGCATAATAATAGTAAGTGATCAACATTTTCAATTTTTGCCTAATATAACACACACTAAAAAGGTTGGGAAATATTGAATTTATGAAGGCGGTCACTAGTCAGATTCCTTTTGCTAATTTCTAGCCAAGCGAAACATCATGTCTTTGGTAGAATTACTTTGTTCCAACATAGGATATATGACTATTGTTTAGTCATGTTTTTCTCCACTAGAAAGAGGGCCTTATACCCATCTTCAATACTATAATCAACATTTCATGATTCAGCCCAAACTACATGTTTTCCCTAGCCAATTCTTTTCCTTTTTTTGCTTATTTTGGAAGAACAAGAGCTTTATTTTATTTTTATTTTTTTGGGAAAAAGGAGCTTTATTTGTTTGACAAAAACAAACACATGATCTTATTAATATTATAGATAAAATTTTAAAAAAAAGTGGTGTTTCTGTTGTTCTACTAATTTTTTATAACTAAATGTTTTCCATGACCAGTTCATTTTTTTTGTTAAGGCTGTCTATTTGGCGACCGACAAATAGATCTACTAACTTGTCTCTGCCTTTTAGTTTTAACGTGTTGCTGAACTTGGGCTATTTTTTCCTCTATTTTTTTCTAGTAGTGTTGGGTCAAGATTTTTCACATGCCATTTGGTCTTTGTTTTGATGGTATTTTAATGACATGTATTTTAATATTTTCATGCATTAAGAAACTATTATTTGTTGTGATGCTATTCATATAACATGTATTTTAAATTTTCTATGCATTTAGAAACTACAATCCTAGACAACTCCTACTGAGGTGTCCCCACCAAAGTGTGCAAAAGAAACATACATTAATTAAAACTATAGATGAAGTACCAATAATATGATAGGTTATACCATATATTGTTTTATACACTATTTATTTCATTGAGACCGTGAGCTTGGCATTTGTAATGTATTTGTTGTTATTGGATCAATGTTGCCATGTTGTTGAGGTTGTAGATGCATTAAACCACAACTTCCATTCTATTTTGATAGCATGCTAGCTTGAAGATCTTGTGAGGTTTGAGATGTGAAATTTTTTTGCTTGATAACACATTTGACATTGAACATAGTTCCTTAGCATAGTAAACTATGCTAAGGAACTATGTTATAAAATTTCAAGGCATGAAATTTTATAGTTGTACATATATTTTATGAGTATAAATGAACAATAGAAGAACACCCACATGCCTTGGTTGTGATTGGTCTATGAAAGGTTTTTTTTTGCCTTTCCCAATGAGAAATCATCCTAAGATTCAAAAAGACAAAGGTAATAATAAGTCTTGAACATAAATGCATGATTTTGGATCCTCAAGTAGGAGTTCTGATGCAAAGGAAGAACACTTATATGGGTTTACCCACATAAGGACAATGGTTTCATTCATCTTTCTTTAAAGTTCTCTTGGGTACTTTTCTTGTCCTATAGGCTTGGGCATCCTATAGGGGTTGAACCAAAATTATGAAGACAATAAGGACACATAGAAAAATGGGTTTGGGGACTTTTAGACTTATGTGCAATCCTTAATAATGGTTCTTGTTACTATATTTTTCATGCCCATTTCGATTTGGTAACCTAATTACTAGATGAGTGAATACAGTACCCTAGTTTGCATTGTTAGATGATCTTGTTTAATTTGTGTTCCTTTCATGAAAAGATACATGTAAAGGAAAATAAATTTCTGCATCTAAAGATTACATGTATATATATGCCAAATAACTTGTATATACTATACAAGGAAAGGAACTAGAAGATAAAATCATATTGGATCACAAAGGCCATGAGCATAGCCAAATTTCAGAAGAACATGCAAGAGTATAGGCATACATAAGAGGATGAACATAAATAATAAGGGTACCATACATTGCCTGAAGTGATGAATTTTTGACCCGGGTATGAATCCAGTGTGCTCCTGTGTGATCCAGAACCTGCAAAGAAAAGAGAGATGGGGGTTAGATAAAAAAATATCTAAGAAATGAATGGAATCCTATTACTACGGATCCTCATCTACAATTATTCATGTGCATAGTCAAGCCATACACTTCTAAAATAAAAATAGGGAGTACCACATAGTGAATATCAACAACAAAACAAATAAACAGAGATCAAACACTTTACACAATGCCTTGAAGGTAATAAAAATGATGCCCTAGCTCTCAAAGCTCGCGGGTCATCAAGCATTCCAAGAGAAAAGATGTAAACAATTCCAGCATTAAACAGTCAGCTCATAAACAATACATGATGCCCTAGCTTGCATCCTGTGAGCCATCAAGATATTTCCTCATGAAATGATCATAAATAGGCAGTACCACATAGTGAATATCAACAGTAAAACAAATAAAGAAAGATCAAACACTTCACACAATTCCTTGAATGTAATAGCAACGATGCCCTAGCTTTCAAAGCTCATGGGTTATCAAGCATTCCAAATGCAAAGATGTAAATAATGCTAGTATTAACATTCATATTGTGTCATTAAATCAACAAATGCCATCAAAATGAAATTGAGTTAATGAGAAGACAAAGCTCGAATGCCTACCTCAAGTCGTGGTTGCAATATACCAAGATTCCAATATTCCACAGTTAGGGCCCTCTTTGCACACGGCGGTATATGATCAAAAAAATTAGAAATGAGCTTTTCTTTTTCTTTTTTTTGTTTATAATCACGTCATTGTCAAAATTACAATGGTACCATCGCTATTATGACAGCATTGAAGGCACTCGAAAAAAAAACACAAAAATTACACACAGATGGTAGTGTCATCGCAAATTGGCATCAAAATTTGACCCCAAATATTGTAGTGCCAGGATTGAATATGTCACTGATTTATGCATAATCTAAGGGCAATTATAGAATTAAATCGCACTCTTCTTAGATATAAAGTAATATGTCATTTTTGATGGTTTCCTTATGCTTTTCCTTCAATTTTCATAGTTCTAACCATTAATATAATGACATATTGAAGTGTTGTGTTGTAGCTTGTAGGTACAATATTCACACACACACTCGCCACTTTCAAGTGGGTGATTTGGTCCTTAGGGAGAATCAGAAGGTACAACCCCATTGAGAGAAACAAGGCAAGTTTGAACCAAATTGGCCTTGTCCCTATGTAATTACAATAGACTATGGTTCGAGTGCATATCAGTTGTTAACTCCAGAGGGTGAACTATTGAATGATCCCCTGAATATTATGCATCTGAATGGTTCTATGCCTAAGTCACAAAGTGTACCCTACTTGATAAAAATTCAAAAATCATAAAAACTCAAAAATCCAAAAAAAAAAAAAACAAAGAGAGGAAAAGAAAAAGAAGCATCCAATGGTGAAAACTTGGTAATCAGGCACCTTGGATTGGTGCATATAGTGAAAACCTAGAAACATGTGTCATGTGTAGAAGCCCTTGCCATTATCTTTCAAGTCCTTGTTTTCACTCGCATTCTCCTTCATTCTGATCAACATCTCCCTCCATCTATACCTTTCTTCCATCCTATCACCATATCCACCCTTACCTATATTCCCTTGGTGTTCCACTATCAAATGTGCATTTTGTATATTGACTTACTATCCTAATTCCTGAGCTTTGTACCTAAGTGGTTATGTATATCCTCCCATTTATCATTTTTTGAGTCATGTACAATTGTTTTTAGTGTGTCCCTTTGTAGGCTTCCTATTCCAGCTGGCACCTCACCAAACATCTTTTGAGTATCCATGTCATCCTGATTGCCCTCACTATCCTTTTGTCCAAATAGTACCACACACATTCATCCAGTCATCGATCTTTGCAGGATGCATCCTTCCTCAATCAGATACCATCAATCCTATCCATCAGTCACCCTTTGGAAAAAGATCTTTGGGGAAATATTTAGGGCATTGATTTCTTTTTTATCTTTGCTTATCTTTTTTTTTGAGCTCCTTCATTTACCTCCCCAAAGTTTCCATGATCATTTAATATCATGGTGCACTGTGAATGGTTAATCTTAGGGCAAGATCTTGATCTTGTTTTTTTTTTTCTAGTCAGTTGGATATGACCCTTGCATTTTCAACATGTGATCCCCGTGGACACATGGTGCACTTGGGAAATGTCATTTTCTTGTGGGTTCCCTAGCATTGTATCCACCCTATTTCCTTTGGGACTCAGACGTGATATTGGGGCAATCCTTGCATATTTTTTGTGGCATTCCTATACGTGTGATACAATGTCACCTTGGTTTCTCATACCCTGGTGCATAGTATCATATGCTACAGTAAATTAAGTGCTCACCACATAAAATATCCCTTTAAGGGTGCTCCTGCTCAATACCTAACTATCCATCCATTCCATCCATCTATCCCATTTATTTCTTCTCATATCCCCTTATAAGTGCATTACCATTCAACATGTTTTCCTTCTCTCATCCATTTCAAGAGCATATCTGCGTTCTCTTAAACCCACATGTCCTCTCGAGGGGGAATCCTTATCCTCATCTCCCACAATGTTTCCTCCTAGTCACCATTTTAAATGACTGGGGCATCTTTTCTAATCGAATCATTCTTCCTAGCTCTATGTCTTAATCTTCTTTGAAATGATGCTACTTTATAACACCATGTCAAAGAGGGGCAAAATGTATACATCCAAATCTGAAACATAAATAATTTATTTAATTAATTACTCATCTTCTATAGCTTTAGGTAAATTTATTTATTTAATTTATCTAACATTGTTATCCTATTTAATTAAATAAATATTTATATTTTATTTAATTAACGATCAAATTCATATTCTTCTATGGCTACTCTATTAATTAAATAGTCTATCTATTTAATTAATTTTCCTATTTTTACTAATCCCCCTAGATAAATTAATTAAGTCAATTTTTCTAATGTCCAAAATTTATTTAATTAAATAAACCTATATATTTAATTAAATACCCCATTCCCCCTAAATAAATAAATTAAGTTAATTTACCTAATATCCAAAATCTATTTAATTAAATAAACCTATATATTTAATTAAATGTCTCATTCCCCTGGAAAAATTAATTAAGTTAATTTATCTAATGTTTAAAATCTATTTAATTAAATAAACATGTGTATTTAATTAAATCCCCCACTTTTCTCTATTTTGAATTAAAAGAAATTTAAAATTCAACCCAAAATAATCCTCACCCACTTGCATATTCCTACACATCCCACATGCACCCCTTAATTCTACTTTAATTAAGCAAATGTCCTATTTGGCTTAATTAATCTTAATCCCCATCCACTTGCATTTTCCTAATAAAGATTTAGGGAAGAAAAGTCACACTTTGCTTCTTTCATCCAAATCATCCTCTATTTTGAAATAAAATATATTCAAAATTCAACTCAAAATATCCTCACCCACTTTCCTCCATTTTGAATTAAAATAAATTCAAAATTCAACCCAAAATATTCTCACCCACTTGCATTTTCCTAAATATCCAACTTGTTGAGTAATTAATCATAATCCCTTTCCTAATCATTTGCACAATCCTAACCATAAAGATTAGGGAAGCAAAACTCACACTTTGCTTCCTTCATGCCAATCTTGAACTAAATATCTTGGACACTTATCACAAGGCTATGAGTTTGAAGAAGCGCAATCCATATGCTCTCCCTCAAATTCATCTTGGCCATCCACAAAGTTTCAAATCTTAGCCTTTCATTTTCCCTCCTCTGCCTATAAATGGAACCCTCTTCCCTTCACAAATTATTCATTCTTCAAGTATTGTTATAATGTCATTTTGAGAGTCAAAATATCAAACCATACAATCATAATGCATAAATCATCCCAAATCATGAAACTTGAGCAACATCTTTGAGCACACATCCAAATATCAAGGAGAGCTTATTAGGTCTAGGAGGTTTGCATCCTTTTGGTTTTATGCTTTCCTTAATGTCTAATCATATATTCTTGTTTGATTATGTGTTTTAAGTGCTTTTATTTATATTTGCATTTTTTTAATCACATTTTCTCTTATACAGTATGTCATACAAGTCATTATAATTAATAAAGGGTGAATAATGTACCATTAATATTGTTTATATTAACAGTTTATATTGTTTGTTGTATATTGATAGGTGAAATTTTGTTACCACCATCAAATATTTTACCTTGCTCATACCGATAATTATGTGCGACTATGAAAGATATTGAAATAGAGTACCAAGAAATAGATGTTTGCTCCAAAGATCATAGTATATATCATAAAGAACATGAATTTGTAGCAGAATGCCTTGAATTTCATGTAAGAAGATATCGAATAGATCAAAAAAAAAAAAGGTGTCTTGAAAGGTTCTTCGTTACATTCTCATTATTTCACATATGTAACAATTATTCAAGTGCAGTAGCTTGGCACAATTTATGGATTATCATGCACACAATAGAAGTCAAGATTTCATTATTTGAATTCCTTTGGATGGTTTGGAATTGATGGACATAGAGGAAAAGTGGCCACACTTTAAAGAACCTCGTAATCTAAGGCTTTCATTGGCAGTGGACGATGTCAATCCATTTGGAGAGTTGAGATCTATTTACTCGATGTGGCCTATTTTTTATCAATAATAACATTCCTCCATGGGTGTCAATAAAGAGGAAGCACATTGTGTTGGCAATTATTGTTCCAGGTATTTTATCATTTAATAGTTATCTACATGTAATTATAAATCTTGCAGTAAAATAGTCACAATAATTATGTAATGTTGTTAATCCAACTAGGTAAGTACCAAGTAAAATATATGAATGTATATATCAAGCCTCTTATTGACGATTTTGTGGAGTTATGGAATGGTGTCACTTTGTATGACGTCTCTAGACCAATAGGAAAAAGACATTTTCAATTCTATGGAATTCTTGTATGGACAATACATGATGTCCTAGGGCTAACACATTTTTGTTGTATGTTATAGTGAATTTAAGTTGCCCATGATAATTTTAATTATAAAATTTAGCATATTTAATCTAATTATATCATTATCTTATAGGTCTTCAAATGAAGAGAAAATTTGCATGTCCAGTTTGTGGTCGAAAGATGAAATCTCATCATTCAAAAAGTTTAGGAAAGTAGGTGTTTGATGAGTATAGGCACTTCCTCCACATAAATCATAAGTATCAAAGTACCGAAAAATATTTTTTCAATGAGAAATAAAAGATTACTTCAAAGCCATGAACAATGACACCTCGCCTATGGAAGTTAGAATATAATAGAATTAATCATCAACGTAATGTCATTCCACTTAATGGTTTATGTTTGGAATTTATATTTTATATTGTGTTTTAATTACTAATTATGTAATTGATGACCATGAAGGTCGTCAAGGCATTAGTGACTACCTTACAAAGGGACTAAAAAGTTATCTCAGACAATTTAGTAGGTTTTCCTACTATGAGAAACTATAAATTGTCCATTTTTTTGATACTATGCATATTGGAAAGAATATAACAGAGACATTATGGAAAATATTGGATGGAAGGCATAACAAAGAAAAATTTGTCAAAATTTGTAGTGACATTCATGACTCTAATCATGCAATGAAAATTTTTATTCAATCAAATAGAAATGAAGACCAGATTAATATAAGTGCTCTTCCTTGGTTATTAATAGACCAGAAAAGAAATGCTATAAAAGAAGTCATATGAAAAATTTGATTTCTCGCTAAATTTGTTGTGAACATAAACAATCTCATATCAAAGAAAAAAGTGAATTTGGGCAAGAGATGAAAATGCATGATTGGCATACCCTCATCAAGGTAATTCATGTTCTTCTATATTTACAATATATTTATAAACTGCACATACTTTTCATTGTATTATGTTAGAAAAAAATGAAATGATCAGTTTATAATTGTTGCAGTATGTGCTACCTCTATCTCTCTCAGAGCTTGACAAAAATGTCAAATAAGTGATATATGATCTTGAAAAATACATGAGGTAATAAATGATATTTATTCAATTTGTTGTATATATTTATTATATCCGCGGTTTGTTTTTCTTGTTATGTAATATATTATATATTATTTTATAAATTAGTCTCGTATTTATATATTTTTGTGTCATGAATATCTTGTAGGTGGTTTCATCTAAATAAATCCATAAACAAGATATAAAATATTGGAAGAGAAAAATTCCTCATCTAATGTGTGAAATGCAAAAGTGTCTACCTTCAACTTTTTTGAATGCACAAGAACGCTACCTCATACACCAAGTTTAGGAGATTGAATATTGTGGACCTATACACACTAGGTCAATGTGGATGGTTGAGAGGCACTTGAAATCTTTGAAGGCTTTTGTTCAACAAAAAACATATCTTGAGGGTTCTATAGTGGAGGGATATATAGTATACCATACTATGACCTATACATTACTGAATATCTTCTTAAGTTTGTAGCAAATATCCATGTAGATCGTATTTGAGATCCCGACTCCATTAAAAAATTAGAAGGGGATAACTTGATGGGGAAAGGTAGATTGGGGAAAGTGAGAGGTAATTAATTATAAGATGTTATTTTAGTTAATTAATTCATAATCTTCAAAATAAATTGATTGTAAGTCATTTATACATTTTTGTACAATTGGTCGAGAGTGTGATTCACTACATTTTTATATTGCAAACAATCTTGATTGGATGATGGTATGGAGTGATTGATGTCAACATTTTTTTCAGACATTGACATGGAAAGGTGTTTTCATTGGTTGAAGAAGCTTATCATAATGGAAATTCCAATGTTACACAAAGGAAAATAGATTTAACATATGGTTTAAGAGATAAAGAAGTATGTATAAATTTACTACTCACTCGTATATTTATCAACTCAGGATGCAATAATTTTCACATATTTGACATATTATTGCATGTCAAACATCAAAAATCTATGTTCTACAATGGTCATAAATTTTGCATCAAAAATTTGGTTGACACGATGAAAACTTGTGATTCTAAGATAACTGTAGTCTTTTAGGTGACTAATATTTCATCTAGAAATGACTTACACCCTCGAGTCTCAAAATCAATACTATAGCATTTTGGATGATATACTTGAGTATGACTTTAATTCCTTCAAATTAGTTGTCTTCTTCATCAAATGGTATAGGCTATGAATTAATCAGAATGATTCTGATATAACTATTATTGAACATGATAATGGATTTACAATGGTTAATACAAGGTCGTTTGAGCCAGTTGGGGATGAGACCTATGTTCTTCCAAGCCAATGTGAGAAGGTATTTTACTCAAAGGTTCCACATAAACCGGGTTGGTCATTTGTTGTTAGACATGATCTAAGAGGAAGGTCGATAAAGTATAATGTGATGCAAGAAGAAGATACCGAAGAAGTAGAAGATTATGTAGATGATGATCATGATCGACAGTTAGTCGATGATGTTCCTGACGCAAATTTTCATGAAGAAGAAGGTGATGACAATGATGCTACTACTGATGATGATGATGATGATGATGATGATTATGATGATGACGATGATGATGATGATGATGACGATGAGGGTGGTGGTGGTCATCGTGAGGACGACGATGATCATGATGATGAGTTGGATGAAGAAGAAGATCAATGCCATAAATAAAATATAGAGTTATGTGATCAATCCTTAATCTATATAATATTGATTTCTTGATAGAAATATATTTGAATTATAAGGTCACATAGTTTATTCATCATGTATATAAATCCAATGCTATTACATAATTAATTCATAATGTACCTTTTAATGTTTTTAATTTATATGTGATTCTTATGATTGATGTGATACATATTTATTTATTGTTGGTGTTGATTTCAAGTATATATTTTGTGTGACGCTTCCACCCTTGGTGGAAATAGGTAATTGACTGCAGACATAGTTAACCATCTTTTGTTGAGGTTCTTTTAAGGACAACATAAAGTAAATGTAAGGAACACAAAAAATATACAATGATTATGATGACTGCATATTGTACTTCATGTTGTCTACTATGTAATTTTGAGTATACGTATCATGAAATTTTTAGCTAACTTAAGATAATTGAATTACATATGCAGGAACCCAAACCCCTTTCACGAGCATCCCCCATAGTCTCATGGATCGACAGGTATAAGTTAATACACCCTATAGAGATAGTTTATTTAATGCATTTCTTAATAATAAGATTAGTGACTTGTAAGATATCTCTCCCATTTGCAAAATATCTCTCTCATTACCAACTGTCTCTCATTTGATGGAGTGCAAGTACCAGCAAATAGGTATTTGTCAGATGTGTTTTCCTCGAGTGAGGGAAATATAGGAAGAGAAAAAAGTGAGACATATAATAGGTCAACTAGGGTTTAAAATACTAGAAGTAAATTGAATAAACACATGAAATTTTTCCTTTCATATTGTTAAATATAAATATATTATGTGTAGGTATGTACTCTCAGAAAATTATATACAACAGAAAGACAATAATCAAAGTAAAAGAGTGGCTACATACATTGACAGAAGGCCACAAGAAATAGGGAATATTGTGGGTTTTATAAATAGTACATGACCTAGGTCAACTATTAAGAAATCCAATTGCATATTTGAAGCATATGAGGGAAATCATGTATTTGTATGTGCAATAAAATCAATACATGCAGGGGAAGATTTTCTTATTGATTACAATTTTAATTGCATAGATATAGACAAAGCTACTATCATGGGGGTGTAGGTACGTACTGTGCACCATTTAAACCAACCTCCAATCAATGACTCCAACATACCATGTTATTATTAAGGTTTTTTTCTTACATTTTTATATTTGATCTTTTTCACAGAGCCACATGGAGCAGCTACATAGAAGGCACAGTGATGATACTCCTGGCTCTTCTACCGAGAAGCTGAACATCATTGTAATTGTACAAATTAGATAGAAGAAAAATTTTATTTTATTATGTTCTTTTCTTGACCGCTTTGGAGTAATTTTGATAGTGCTAATAATATTGTTATCAGAGATGGAAGCTTGGAGAAAGGGAAAGGAACCTGCAGTCCCTCACGAGGACACCTTTCTTGAGGACCTGTTGTTTATTGATTTCGTGCAAACCAATGACTCAATCAGTGTAATTAAAAGGTTTCTACAGAAAATTAAAAATGATTTTTTTCATTTGTCATCCATATTCCCAAACTCCTGAGTCACAAGAGAGGGTGAATGAATTGATGAACCTAGCATCAAACTTGAGAGTAAGTATTAATAAAATTTATAATTATAACAAAATTTCAATAATGGTTTTGTTTTATACTCTTTTATGTGATTAACTAAAATATGAACATGTTGTTTTTACAACTATTTTTGCATAATTTTTATCCTCATAACGATGATAAGGGTACTGTAGGTGTTCCAGCTAGATCACATGTTCTATCCCCCACTTGTCTTTTCCATTGAATATATAGGAATCATCATAATCAATGACAATACGCTCTAACAATCTTTTTTCTATGCTCTAACAATCTTGTCCATGCTATTCCATGATTTTTTTATGCTCTAATAATCTTATTCTTCATCTCATGTCAATGATCCTATGGCAATGCCACCTCAGACAACGATTGAGGTAGATGTATTGCCGACTGCAATTTTGGCAACATGTAGAATGCAGACACCTGGTACTGCACCACCTATTGGTATGCAAATCTCTCTTTTTATCTCTTTTGTTATGTTTTTATTTCTCTTGAAGTATTTTTTCTTGGGTTTATTTCATAATGGAATCATTTTATGTAGTAGGAGATGTAGAACATGACGATGCAATGTTATTTCTTGGATGTACCTATATTGCTAGTATGGGAACGGTGTATAATTACATATAGCTCGTGAGCAACAAAGAAATGGTTCCCTAAAAAGTAGTGAAGGTTTAAGGTACTTTAAATTTTTTATTATATATAATATAATAGTAATTTACTTATTGATCACTCTTTTTTGACTAATGATCCCATGACTTGTTTGCAAGGAATGATGTTTTTTATAGAAAACTTAATGACGAGTGTTTGCAGATATTCGAACCCAGCCTATGAAAATGGTGGAACATCATATCTAAAATAAAACCCCAATCCACTATTTTGATTCCATATCATTGCTAGAATATTTTTCCTTTGATCCATTTCTTGAACTATATTAAAGGTAGCTTCACTTCATTTATGAATCTAACAGATTTTTTTGCTTAAAAGGTGGAATAACCAAGATAAAAATTTAAAGAATAATCTCATAGAGAATATGACGAAGTTGTTTGGATCTTGCACATTCAAGAAAAATAGGCTCCATGAGAAATTTGGGTTATGTATGAAGTATCTAAGGGACCAGTACAGGAAAACATTAATGAATAACTTGAAGTATGAGCATCGCCCTACATTCCTGAGGATGAGTGGCAGAACCTAATTTTGGCTGCGAAGGAGAGAATTGAAAGGAAAAAAGGAAATACACCAGCAGGTGCAGAAGAAGGTATGCGATACTATTAACAATGTAATTATGTACTAATTACTCTTTATATTTATATGATCTGATTATGTACTAATTACTCTTTATATGTATTAATCACTTGTATGTTTGTCAACTCACGATGCAATAATTTTCTCATGTTTGACAGATTATTGCAGGTTAAACACTACAAGGATATGTTCTGTAATGGTCATAAATTTTGCATCAAAAAATTGGATGACATGAAGAAAACTTGTGATTCTGGGATAACTGCAGTCTTTTAGGTGACTAATATTTCATCTAGAAATGACTTACATCCTCGAGAGTCTCAAAATTGATAATATGGCATTTTGGATGATATACTTGAGTGTGACTTTAATTCCTTCAAATTAGTTGTCTTCGTCATTAAATGGTATAGGCTGTGACTTAATCAGAATGATTTTGATAGAACTATTGTTGAACATAATAATGGATTTACAATGGTTAATACAAGGTCGTTTGAGCTAGTTGGGGATAAGACCTATGTTCTTCCAAGCTAATATGAGAAGGTATTTTACTCAGAGGTTCCACATAAACCAATTTGGTCATTTTTTGTTAGGAATGAAGGTTGATAAAGTATAATGTGATGGAAGAAGAAGATACCAAAGAAGTAGAAGATGATGTAGTTGATGATCACGATCGACAATTAGTCGATGATTTTCTTGACACAAATTTTCATGAAGAAGAAGAAAGTGATGACAATGATGTTGCTACTAATGGTGGTGGTGGTGGTGGTGGTGGTGGTCCTAAGGATGAAAATGACTATGATGATCATGATGATGAGTTGGATGAAGAAGAAGATCAATGAAATGTAGAGTTATGCGGTCAATCCTTAATCTATTAAAAATTTGATTTCTTGATAGAAATATATTTGACTTATCAATGCCATTACATAATTAATTCATGATGTACCTTTTAATGTTTTTAATTCATATGTGATGCTTATGATGGATGTGATACATATTTATTTATTGTTGGTGTTGATTTCATGTGTATATTTTGTGTGGCGCTTTCACCCTTGGTGGAAACAGGTAATTAACTACAGACATAGTCAACCCAACTTTTGTTAAGGGTCCTTTATAGACAACATAAAGTAAAGGTAAGGAACACAAAAAAATATACAATGATTATGATGACTGCATAATTTACTTCATGTTTTCTACTATGTAATCTTGAGTATAACTATCATGAACTTTTTAGCAAACATAAGATAATTGAATTAAATATGCAGAAACCTGAACCCATTTGACGATAATCCCACATAGTCTCATGGATCGACGGGTATAAGTTAATACACCCTATAGAGATAGTTTATTTAATACATTTCTTAATAGTAAGATTAATGACTTGTAAGATATCTCTCTCATTACCAACTATCTCTCTCATTTTATGGAGTGCAGGTACTAGAAAATAGGTATTTTTTAGATGTGTTTTCCTCAAGTGAGGGAAATATAGGAAGAGAATAAAGTGAGACATGTAGTAGGTCAACTAGGGTTCAAAATACTAGAAGTGAATTGAATAAATGCATAAAATGTTTCCTTGCATATTGTTAAATATAAAAACATTATGCATAGGTATGCACTCGCAGAAAATTATATACAACAGAAGGAAAATAATCAAAGTTAAAGAGTGGCTACATACATTGATACAAGGCCAAAAGCAACATGGAATATTGTAGGTTTTATAAATAGTACGTGACCTAGATCAACTATTAAGAAATACAATTGCATATTTGAAGCACGCGAGGGAAATCATGTATTTGTATGTGTGATAAAATTAATACATGCAGGGAAAGATTTTCTTATTGATTACAATTTGAATTGCATAGATATAGACAAAGCTACTATCGTGGGGGTGAAAGTACATACTATTCACCATTTAAACCAACCACCAATCAATGACTCCAACATTCCATTTTATTATTAATTTTTTTTTCTTACATTTTTATACTTGATCTTTGTCATAGGGCCACATAAAGCACCACATACAAGGGACACTGATGATACTCCCAGCTCTTCTACCAAGTAGGTTAACTTCATTGTAATTGTATAAATTAGATAGAAGAAAAATGCAATTTTATCTTGTTCTTTTCTTGACCTCTTTGGAGTAATTTTGGTAGAGCTAATAATATTGTTGTCATAGACGGATGCTTAGAGAAAGGGAAAGGAACCTGTAGTCCCTCATGATGACACCTTTCTTGAGGACCCATTGTTTTTTTTATTTTGTGTAAACTGATGACCCGATCGGTGTGATTAAAATCTGCGAAAAATTACAAATGATTTTTTTTATTTTTCATCCATATTCCCCCAACTCTTGAGTCACAAGAGAGGGTGAACATATCGATGAACCTAGCATCAAACTTGAGAGTAAGTATTAATAAAATTTATAATTATAACAAAAGTTCAATAATGGTTTTATTTTATACTCTTTTATGTCATTAACTAAAATATGAACATGTTGTTTTTACAACTTTTTTTGTGTAATTTTTATCCTCGTGACGATGATGAGGGTACTACAGGTGGTCCAGGTAGATCACATGTTCTATCCCCCACTTGTGTTTTCCACTGAATATATAGGAATGATCATAATCAATGACAATATGCTATAACAATATTGTCCATGCTAGTCCATGATTTTTTATCCTCTAACAATCTTATTCTTTAGCTCATGTCAATGATCCTTTGGCAACACTGCCTCGGACAAGGACTCGGGTAGATGTATTGTCGACTGCAATGTTGGAAACATGTAGAATGCAGACACCCGATATTGCACCACCTATTGGTATGCGAGTCCCTATTTTTATCTCTTTTGTTATGTTTTATTTCCATTGAAGTATTCTTTCTTGGGGGTATTTCATAATGGATTCATTTTATGTAGTAGGAGATGTAGAACATGACGATGCAATGTGATTTCCTAGATGTACCTATATTTCTAGTACGGGAACGGTATAGGACTCCATATTTCTTGTGAGAGACAAAGAAATGGTTCCCCTATAAATAGAGAAGGTTTCAAGTACTTTAAATGTATTATTATATATACTATAATAGTAATATACTTATTGATCACTCTTTTTCGACTAATGATCCCATGACTTTTTTGTAAGGAATGATGTTTTTTATAGAAAACTTAATGACGAGTGTTTGCAGATATTCGAACCCACCCTACATAAATGGTGGAACATCATATCCAAACTAAAACCCCAATCCACTATTTTGATTCCATATCATTGCTAGGATATTTTTCCTTTGATCCATTTCTTGAACTATATTAAAGGTAGCTTTAGTTCATTTATGAATCTAACAGTTTTTTTTTTCTTAAAAGGTAGAATAACCAAAATAAAAATTTAAATAATGATCTCATAGAGAATATGACCAAGTTGTTTGGAGTTCATGCATTCAAGCTAAATAGGCTCCTTGAGAAAGTTGGGTTATGTATGAAGTATCTAATGGACCAGTATAGGAAAACATTAGAGAATAACTTAAAGTATGAGCGCCCCCCTACATTCCTAAGGATAAGTGGTAGAATCTAATTTTGGATGCAAAGGAGAGAATTGAAAGGAAAAAAGGAGATACCCTAGCAGATGCCAGAAGAAGGTATGTGATACTATTAAGAATGTAATTATGTATTAATTACTATTTATATTTATATGATCTAATTATGTACTAATTACTCTTTATATTTATCAATCGATCGTATGTTTATCAACTCATGATGCAATAATTTTCACATGTTTGACAGATTATTACAGGTCAAACACCACAAGGATATGTTCTGCAATGGTCATAAATTTTGCAACAAAAAATTGGATGACACAAGGAAAACTTATGATTATGGGATAACTGTAGTCTTTCAGGTGACTAATATTTTATCTATAAATGACTTACATCCTCGAGAGTCTCAAAATTGATACTATTGCATTTTCAATGATATACTTGAGTGTGACTTTAATATCTTCAAATTAGTTGTCTTCTTCGTCAAATGGTATAGGCTATGACTTAATCAGAATGATTCTGGTAGAACTATTATTGAACATTATAATGGATTTACAATGGTTGATACAAGGTTGTTTGATCTAGTTGGGGATAAGACCTATGTTCTTCCAAGCCAATGTGAGCAGGTATTTTACTCAAAGGTTTCACATAAATTGGGTTGGTAATTTTTTGTTAGACATGATCCATGAGGAAGGTCGATAAAGTATAATGTGATGGAAGAAGAAGATATCGAAGAAGTACAAGATGATGTAGATGATGATCACAGTCAATAGTTAGTCAATGATGTTTCAGACACAAATTTTCATGAAGAAGAAGATGGTGATGATGATGATGATGATGATGATGGTGATGGTGGTGGTGGTGGTGGTGGTGGTGGTGGTGGTCATGAGGATGAAAATGATGATCATGATCATGATGATGAGTTGGATGAAGAAGAAGATCAATGACATGAATGAAATATAGAGTTATGCGATCAATCCTTAATCTTTTTAATATTGGTTTATTAATAGAAATATATTTAACTTATATGGATACATATTTTATTCATTATGTATAGAATTCCAATTCCATTAAATCATTAATTCATGATGTACCTTTTAATGTTTTTAATTCATATGTTTTTCTTATGATGGATGTGATACATATTTATTTATTGTTGGAGCTAATTTCATGTATATATTTTGTCTGACACTTCCACCCTTGGTGGAAACAAGTAAATGACTACAGACATAGTCAACCCAAATTTTGTTGAGGGTCCTTTACAAATAAAATAACTTGTAAAGGTCACAAAAAATATACAATGATTATGATGACTGCATATTGTACTTCACATTGTATACTATGTAATTTTTAGTATACGTATCATGAAATTATTAGCAAACATAAGATAATTGAATTACATATGTAGGAACACAAACCCCTTTCACTAGCATCCTGCATAGTCTCATGGATCGACAGGTATAAGTTAATACACCCTATAGAGATAGTTTATTTAATACATTTCTTAATAATAAGATTAATGACTTGTAAGAAATCTCTCCCATTTGCAAAATATCTCTCTCATTACCAACTATCTCTCTCATTGGATGGAGTGTAGGTACCATAAAATAGGTATTTTTTAGATGCATTTTCCTGGAGTGAAGGAAATATAGGAAGAGAAGAAAGTGAGACATGTAGTAGGTCAACTAGGGTTCAAAATACTAGAAGTAAATTGAATAAAAACATGAAATTTTTTCTTGCATATTGTTAAATATAAAAAAAATTATGCGTAGGTATGCACTCTTGGAAAATTATACACAACAAAAAGACAATAATCAAAGTAAAAGAGTCGCTACATACATTGACAGTAGGCCAAAAGAAATAGGGAATATTGTAGGTTTTATAAATAGTACGCGACCTGGCTCAACTATTAAGAAATCCAATTGCATATTTGAAGCACATGATGCAAATCACATATTTATATGTGCTATAAAATCAATACATGTAGAGGAAGATTTTCTTATTGATTACAATTTGAATTGCATAGATACAGACAAAGCTACTATCATGGGGGTGCATGTGTGTATTTTGCACCATTTAAACCAACCTCCAATCAATGACTCCAACATACCATTTTATTATTAATTTTTTTTTCTTATATTTTTATATTTGACCTTTGTCACAGAGCTACATGGAGCAGCCACATAGAAGGGACAATGATGATACTCCCCTCTCTTCTACCGAGAAGGTGAACCTTATTTTAATTGTATAGATTAGATAGAAGAAAAATGTTATTTTATTATTTTCTTTTCTTGACCGCTTTAAAGTAATTTTGACAGTGTTAATAATATTGTTGTCACATATAGATTCTTGGAGAAAGGGAAAGGAACCTGCAGTCCCTCATGAGGACAACTTTCTTGAGGACCTATTGTTTATTGATTTTGTGCAAATCGATGACCCGAACGGTGTGATTAAAAGGTGTCTGCAGAAAATTTAAAATGAAATTTTTCATTTTTCATCCATATTCCCCCAACTCCTAAGTCATAAGATAGGGAAAACAAATTGATGAACCTAGCATCAAACTTGAGAGTAAGTATTAATAAAATTTATAATTATAACAAAAGTTCAATAATGATTTTATTTTATACTCCTTTATGTCATTAACTAAAATATGAATGTGTTGTTTTACAACTTTGTTGCATAATTTTTATCCTCTTGACGATGATTAGGGTACTATAGGTGGTCCAAGTAGATCACATTTTCTATCCCCCTCTTGTGTTTTCGACTGAATATATAGGAATGATCATATTCAATGACAATATGCTCTAACAATCTTTTTTTTATACTCTAACAATCTTGTCCATGCTAGTCCATGATTTTTTTATGCTCTAACAATCTTATTCTTCACCTCATGTCAATGATCCTGTGAAAACACTGCCTCAAACAAGGATTGAGGTAGATGTATTATCGATTGCAATGTTGGCAACATGTAGAAGGAAAACACATGTTATTGTACCACCTATTGGTATGCAAATCCCTCTTTTTATCTCTTTTTCTATGTTTTTATTTCCCTTGAAGTATTCTTTCTTGTGGGTATTTCATAATGGATTCATTTTATGTAGTAGGAGATGCATAACATGATGATGCAATGTCATTTCTTAGATGTGCATGTATTACTAGTAAGGGAACAGTCTAGGACTGTATATTACTCGTGAGCAACAAAGAAATGGTTCCCTTAAAAGTAGCGAAGGTTTTGGGTACTTTAAATTTATTATTTTTATATTGTAATAGTAATTTACTTATTGATCACTCTTTTTTTGTCTAATGATCCCATGACTTTTTTGGAATTAATGATGTTTTTTTATAAAAAAACTTAATGATGAGTGTTTGCAGATATTCGGACCCACCCTACGTAAATGGTGGAACATCATATCCAAACTAAAACCCCAATCCACTATTTTGATTCCATATCATTGCTAGAATATTTTTCATTTGATCCATTTCTTGAACTATATTAAAGGTTTCTTCAGTTCATTTGTGAATCTAATAGGTTTTTTTTATATAAAAGGTGGAATAACCAAGATAAAATTTTAAAGAATGATCTCATAGAGAATATGACGAAGTTGTTTGTAGCTCACACATTTTAGAAAAATAGGCTCCTTAAGAAAGTTGGGTTATGTATGAAGTATCTGAGGGACCAGTACAGGAAAATATTAGATAATAGCTTGAAGTATGAGTGTCTCCCTACATTCCTAAGGATGAGTGGAAAAATCTGATTTTGCATGCGAATGAGAGAATTGAAAGGAAAAAAGGAAATACATGAGAAGATGCCAGAAGAAGGTATGTGATACTATTAAGAATGTAATTTTGTACTAATTACTCTTTATATTTATATGATCTAATATATTTCAAACTTTTCATAGAGTGAGTGACATATCAAAGGAAACCAAGGAAAGACTAGAAAAGCACGGGCAACACAAGCTCGACTCTAGTGGTTATTCGAAACTTGTCGCATGAGTTGTAAGTATTACTAAATGAAAAATCATATCAATGTTGGGATCAATGGGAAGTGTGTACTGAGAGGGGGGGTGAATCAGTACCTCCAAAAATTTTGTATCCCTTTTATCAATTAACCTTTGTAATCAATTGTATATACATTCAATCTGATTTATACGATCTTGTTGTGAGTTATATCAAATCATAACATTAACATACTTGTGAAAACTCATACAAACATTCATGAAAGTAAACTGACACATAACACAAGATATGATATCACAGAAAATTTTTGTGAAGAAGTAAAAATAGCGGTGGGGATGGCACCCACAAAATCTTCACTATCTTTAGATTGGAAGAGGCTGGGTAAGGCTTACAATTTGATCACTTCTGAGTATATACCCTGTTAGGAGTATTGGTGGTGACCTATTAAAGTATACTATGTTAAGAGCTTTAGCAACACTATTGAGTGTGCACTCGGTTAAGAGATTTGGTGTTGGATGGTTAAATCCACCTTCCTTGAAAGGATTTTTACACTTTAATCCTCTTGTTAGAATAATAGAAAATTACAACTTGACCTGGTAACTATAATCTCCTATTGCTGATATAGATCCTATTTAGTTCACATAAAAATCTTATCACCTTAACTGTGATTGAATAATACCTCTGATTCTCGATATGCTCTATTCTTGGTTCTTGCTAACCAAATTCATCTTTTATTGTTCCTATTCTTGAAACTCTCAATCCGATCCATAGATGTTCTCATCTGATTCATTCATGTTCTCCTCTCTCTTCACTTCATTTATTCATCTGTAATCATGAATGATTGCATCATCTATTTATAGATGGATTGACTTCATCGAGTTATGATAAAAACAATGTTAACTCTAAGATCAAGTTTACAACTTATACCTAGATCTCCTAGTCTATGTGTTTTAAATCAGTTAGAATGATTAAATCACTTACATTCATGTATCTTGTCCCTAAAGAAATAGATTTAAAACAATTAAATATCCTATAAATAGAATACACTTTCTTTATCTGACGTGGAAGTTAGATCCACTTTTTGTAGGCTGCAACTGACTTTCGATTTTATTTGTCGGTCATGCTTGACTGTCCTTCAGTTTTGTTCTATTGGTTTCACTCTATCTCTCTTGTTGATCTACACTGTAAGTTTCATATCGGGTTCCTCTATCGGGCTCCACTTTATCTTTCTATTTTTTCAATTTTGGTTTACACACTAACTTGTGTCATCGGTTCTCTTTTCACTTAGTCATCTTTGGTGATCTCTTAGGGCCCGTTTGTTTCAGGGGTGGAATTGGAATTGAATGGGAATTGGCATTTCGGAATTCCCAAAATGTTCAATTTCCTGTTTGGTGGAAAAATTAAAAATTGGAATAGGGTTATGCGAATTCTAATTTTGGGTCATTTTGAGCATTCCACAATTCCTTCTCAGACCTGTTATTGGAATTGAAAATTGGAATTGGAATTGA
>MU223194.1:1944045-1969830 GCA_018584345.1 Thuja plicata
ATATGTGTATACACATATGTGTGTATATATGTATACATGTGTATATATATGTGTGTGTGTATATACACACATGTGTATGTGTATATATACACGTGTCTGTATAAATGCACATGTATGTATATACACATGTGTGTATATACACACACATGTGTATATCATGTGTGTGTGTATGTGTATGTGTATATATACACATGAATGTGTGTATGTGTGTATATATACATATATATAAACATATGTGTATGTGTATATATACACATGAATGTGTGTATGTGTGTATATATATACATATATATAAACATATGTATATATACACATGTGTGTGTATATAAACACACGTGTGTATATGTGTACATGTGTGTATATATGTGTGTATGTGTATATATACACATGTATATGCATATATATACATGTGTATATACATATGTGTGTATATACACATGTGTGTATACACACATGTGTGTATACATATGTGTGTATACATATACACACGTGTATACACACACGTGCATGTATATACACACATATGTGTGTATGTATATACACATGTGTGTGTATATATGTGTATGTGTGTATATATACACATGTGTGTGTATATACACACACACGTGTGTGTGTGTATATGTGTATGTGTGCAAAAACAAAGTTCCAATTCCTATTCCAATTTTGTGGAACCAAACGCAGAATCTGCATCTTCTCAGTCATCTCCCAGGTGAACCAAACAGGACAACCTAATTCTAGAATTCATTTTGAGAATAGCCCAATTGCCAGAATGGATTCAATTCTAGAATTGGCAATTCCAGCATGCACAAATTCCACGAAACAAACGGGCCCTTAGTATCTGATCTTTGGTTTTCTCATGTCCTATCTTTCGGTGTAAGCTTACCGAAAGTGTAGTTTGCATACTAATGGAAATTTAATGTCATCAATCAAAGTATTTATAAATTGAAAAAAAAATTGTTTTGATGAAACAATGCAAGAAAAATTCACGATACCAAGAAAAAATGTAGGGCTCTAAGTTTAATAGACCGCTCATAGAAGATGACAGGAGAATTGGCTTCTAGCAAGGCTATAGAGTTGTGGCTGAATTTCTATGAGAATTGAGTAGGCAAGGTTTTACTGATGGATCTATCACACAGGTAAATAAGCTAAATGAAAATTATTTCAAATTCAATACTTTACCAATTAGTCTATTTGATGTTAAGTTCCAACATAAAGTGACTATATTTGTTTTAAATAAGAAAGAAATGATAACAATGCACATGGCATTGGAATGCAGTCTGCTAATTATCCTACAGAACTTGCACATGATGAATGTTCATATGTGCATCCCAGTGGTGGAGGTATACATTTTCTATGAAAATGTCTATATGTAATCTTTAATACAAGTAAACATCTTAAATTGAAATTGGTGTAGTAATACAAATTTAATTGCAATTGGTGTATGGATTAATGTAACATTGTGTATTGCAACTCCAATTGATCTAGAGGTTGGTATTCATGAGCACGTCTAGGTTGAGGCCAGAAAAATGATCTGGAAGATTACGTGGCCAGATCAGGTAAAGAGTGCCACAGTTATGTTCTTTAAATTAATCAAAATACTTGTAACAATAATAATAATGTGTTTTGAATTTAACCCATTTATTTTTTATTGCAAAGGACCCCCCTTTGGAGTAGCATACGACTAGACATACATTGAGATCATGAGAAGAGGGCAGAACAATTGATGAAGGGGGAAATAATGTCGATGCTCCTCTTAAAATTGTCTTCGATGCTCAAAGAAAGAAAAAAATAAATGATTGTAATATATGAATTTTATGTGTTAATAAATCTATTTATGTGCTAATGAATTTTCATGAATCATATATATACTAATACATCTTTATTTCAATTTACCAAGGATATCTTAAACTTCATATATCTGTGCCCTTTGGTCTTCTTTCAACTTCTTGTAGATGTATTTGCATGTTTCTTGCTAGAAATGTCAAGGATAGCGACTGAAAATAAGATTATAGCTCTACAATTATTCTTAGGAAACAAGAGGTGCATTAGCAAAAGCCCTTATTCTTTTCATGAGAAATAAAATGCTTACCATTTGAAATATCATGTTTCAAATTTCCCTATTTCATCGCGAAGCCCCATCTTTACTGCTGCTATCAATATGGCTATCATATATTTGTCTTTTTATGTTTTCATATGTTGCAAGTCGGTCATTTCCTCATGATGGTTAGATCATTTCCATTTTCTTGATCTATTTGGTACACTATGTTCCAGTTGTTTGGGTTATCTTAAATGGTATTTATACATTATTGTCTTCCTAGATGACCCTTTTCATTGGAATGTATATGATTGTGGTTATCTTTGTCTAGCATAGTCATGGTTCTACTGATGTTGTCTGATTGTCCTTATATTATTTCTCTGAAATTTAATTGTTCATTATTATAAGTTGTCAAAGAGTTGGATTATTCATTCTTATGTAAATCTAGGTAGTTTTTTCTTCTATCATTGTTCAAAACTCTGCATAGTTTCATTTGGACATTGTTTTCCCAAAAAAAATTAGGGGATTTCATTAAAGCAGTAGAGTAGAGATAGAGAGGAAAATTATATTAAAAATAGTAAGAGGAGAGGAAAATATGACTAATACATATAGGAAAACTCTAAACACATATTTTAATTTTAATCATATGACAAGAACTTCAAGTGGTGTGTTAGATGATATAGGATCTGGTGGACGCGCCCAAGTGGGTGTCAACCACTAAAGAGTTGTTCAGGATTGATTAAATGCCCTGGTAAGGTGGGTCCCCATTATAGCTTCATAAACATAGTTAAAATAGAACTACATATCCTCAGAGAGTGCGAGTTCCAAGGTCCTTGATCTCATGGATATAGGTATGTAGGCATCCTGGAAGGTGTAGGATACATCCAATACACAGGTGCCTTGGACATAGATTTTTTGGTAGTTGGATCTATTGAAAAAATCCATCCTTAAAGATATAATGAAAAATGATACAGAGGAAAGTGAAGTGGAAAAAAAGAATTTCTTCAAAATATTTAGAATATTAATGATCAAACAAATGACTCTAGGAACCCCTAAATGCACCATGTGGCTCCAAATGACAAGAATGAGAAGGAATACCTATCCACTAACTATAAAACCTTATAAAACATTAAAAAATATATTCCAAATTGTTCCAATAGGTTTCATATCCCTGCAATGACTCAAACCCTCAAATCCACTCTTTAGCCTTAGTAGGCCTAGAAAGCCTAGTAGCCCTATTCTCACTATTTGTTTGGAATTTTTATGAAAACTTCTCAAAACAATGAACAAAATATTTATAGTTTTAGATACCCATTTCGGGTTTACAAAAAATATCTAAAAATTAGGTAGGCGTACTTTCAAACATAACCTCCAAACATTGTTGCTTCACTTTCCTTCCTAGACCTAATGGGTCACTTTTACAAAGGAACCCTATCACAAGCTTAACACCCAACCTTTCCACTTTGCACGGAGTGTTAATGTGGTCCCAATTAGAGGAATATGAAACCAATTTGATTCTACATGATCCCTATACCCAAAAGCCCCAAATTGCTCCTTAACACCCCTAAATTTTACCAACTAATGGTGATAATGATGAAGATTGAGATCGGAGCTATACAAGATTGTAGAAAGGATTAGATTAGTTGTTATTTTGTCATTTATTTCAAGCAATTTATTTCTATTTCATATTAAGTTGCCATATATTTTAGAGTATTATTTAATTAGGTAGTTAATATAGATCAAACAATGATAAGATTATAATTGTATAGTTGTTCTCTAATTTGCATTTGATATTATGAAGTCGGTAAAGAAGATTTTTCAAGTTGGTAAATGGAACAGTTAAGCTACCAAGAAGATGAAGTATGTCAGTAAAGGGAAGTATATGTTGGTTAGAGACATGTCGGTAAGAGACATCGAGAACAATCCAAGACACCAAGTACATGGAAGTTGGTTACCGAGCATAGAAAAAGGTTCAAATTGACATTTAATGAAAAACCACAGTGATTTAGAAGATTCTAAACATGAAGAAGGAGTTAGTTACAGAGATCTACAATTAGAAAAATTTAAGGTGATGATCTATGGTAAAGATTAAGTGGAAAAAGATATGGTACCACTTCCAAGAAAATTTCAAGTTCCAAAGTGATGCTAACGTGGTTCACTAACTATCAAATTCATTGAATCAGTTCAAAAAGTTGATTTTATGGATGAGAGTAAATGAAGGAAAACCTAATCAAGGATATTAAGAGGAAAAAATAGAGTCTGTATAAAGGATGAAATAGAAGGATAGAACAGCTGGTGACTTGAAGTGTGGATGTGCTACCAAGTGAAGCAATGAAGGAAGGAAAAGGTGAAATTTGAGTCTAGAGTAGAGACAGATGAAGTATTGATTCTAGTAGTCAAAGAGCGCATAAGGGATCTTATCAAGAAAGAGGTAGTTGCAGTATTACAGATCAAATTCTATATTTTTTCTTATTAACATTTGTAGTAGATAAATCTCTTAACCGAGTGGACTTAATAGTCTTTTTGTAAAATCCTTTTGAAATGTGACATTCTAAAAGAGTGTCCAAAGCCCTTTAAACAATCCACTCCTAACAGGGTAAAGATCTTAATAGATTTGAGGTAAATACCCTAAAAGGGTCATATTTGACAATGTGCATTGTAATCTTCAACATGATTGACTTTTAACCAAGCATACTTCAGAAGAGATTTTTCATTTGTGGGTGACAATTCCCATGGATGTTTTTCCCAAATTGGGTTTCCTCATAAAATACTGGTGTCATATGTGTTTAATGTTTATTGTTCATTTTTACTTAAGTTGTTGATTGGTATATTGAATTTATTGGTGATTCAGTCACTATTGTAGTTTGTGTTACCGATTTGAATCAAATTTTATATCTTAAGTAAACCAACAATTAGTATCAGAGCTGAGTACTCTAAAGAGATAAGTTTAAAATACTTGAGTAAAAGATCCAAATATGTATAAGAGGGAGGCACCAAAGTTGAATAGGGATAACTTCTCTACATGGAAAAATAGAATGAGGCTACACTTATCTAGAATTGGAGAGTATGCAATATACTATCTTGACAATGAGTATTCACCACCACCAATTGGACCTATGACACTTGACAAAATAAGAGAAAGAGAAGATCACACACAAGCTATGATTGAGATATCATCTTCTCTCACCTACCTGGAGTTCAATAACCTTAATGGATGTGATACAAAAAAATAGATGTGGCATAAGATTGCATTGGTACATGGTGGAGTTCAGCATGTTCAGAAGGTAAAAGTTGAAAGTTTGAGAGACAAGTTTGATGATATGAGAATGAAAGAAGGTGAAACTGTTACACTATATAGTATAAGACTGAAGGAAACTGTGAATGTTATTAGAGGTGTTGGAGGAAACATTGAATAAGTTGATGTAACAAGTAAAATTTTGATAACATTGTTGTCTACATATGCCATCTGAGTATCTGCAATATAAGAACTAAGATCCATTCCTCATATGACTGTTTCACTAGAGGCTATAATTGGTAAGTTGATTGCTTTTGAGATAAATGATTTTGATAATAGTTTATGTTCCACTACTTGGATTTATTATGCATTCAAGTTATCTTTGAAAATTGGAATCTCTAGAGATTCTAGACCTAGTGATGATTATACAAGTACTACAAGTGAAATGTTTTACAATTGCAAAGGTGAGATAGAAGAACTATATGCCAAAGATGAAATAAATGAAGTAGAGTTTGAATCTCTACTAGCTAGAAGACTATAGAGAGGTAAAGGAAAGTACAAAGATAAGCTACCTTTTAAAATTTTTAAATGTAACAAGATTAGTCACATTGTTGGTAGATGTCCAGACATTGATAATGATGAGAAGAAAGAAAATGGAGATGATAACAAAAGAGAAAATAGATTCAGAAGATTTTAAGAATTCAAGAACAAAGGTAAGAATTCATGCCACATTGCTAATGAAGGAATAACCAATGATGATATAGATGATGATGACGGTGAAGAATTTGTGTATGTTTCTATCAAGGATGATTCTGATGGAGAAAAATATGAAGAAGAAAAATCCCTAATCTCACATGTAAGAAAGAATGATACCTGGATTATAGATAGTGGTTGTTCACACCATATGACTGGTGACACACTTAAGGTCATTACTATGGAATAACATGATAGAGGGTATGTTAGATTTGGTAATGATGCTCTATATCTTTTGAAAGGTAAAGTTTCTATAATTTTGCTAGACAATAAAAGATGTGATGATGTCTATTAGGTTGAAGGACTAAAGTATAATATATTGAGTGTGACATCGATGAACAAAATAGGATGCCAACTAGAATTTTAGAATGGAAAGGTAAAATTACTTGATCAGAATGGAAGTTTGAATGCCACTAAAGAACAATCTAAAGGTAACTTATTCTACCTTGATACTTCTACAAAGAGTTGTCTATTTTCTAAAGTTGAGGATGCATGGTTATCGCACAAGATATTATATCATGTGAATTTTGACAACTTAATTAAGGTCAAAAAAAATAATAGAGTTAGAGGTCTACCAATATTAGATAAAATTGAAAATGTCATGTACAAAGGATGTCAAGTTGGTAAGATGACAAAGTCTAGTTTTACAAGAAAATCTTACACTACTCAAGGAATTTTGGAATTAGTGCACACTAACCTATGTGGACCAATGAGAAAAAAAAGTTACTATGGTTATAGATATTTTATTTTATTTATTGATGATTATTCAAGAATGATGTCTGTCCTATTTTTGAAAGATAAATATGATGATTTTCAAATGTTTAAGTGGTATAAGGAAAGAGTTAAGAAGGAAACTGGAGTACAATTGAAGTGTCTGAGATCTAATAAAGGAGGAGACTTTACATCTAATGAGTTTACACTTTTCTAAAATGAATATTGAATAAAGAGACAAATGTCTACACTGAGGACACTATAGAAAAATGGTATACCAAAAAAAAAGAAACATATCCATTGTTGATTGTGCAAGAACTTTGATGATTGAGAAGGGTATTCCTCAAACATTTTGGAGAGAAGCAGTCATCACTACTACTTATACACTAAATCAAGTATAACTGAAAAAGGCACAAACAAGACTCCATATGAGATCTAGTATGATCATAAACCAAATGTAAGTTATTTCACAGTATTTGGAAGTAGATGTTAAAATCTAAAATATGCTAGAGATGTAAATTTGTATTCTAAAGAAGATGAAGGAATATTGTTAGGGTATTCTACAAAGAGAAAATATTACAAGTGTTTGAACAAGTCTACCAACAAAATTCTAAAAAGTGATAATTTAAGGGTTGATGAATTTGTAGAGAAAATTATGGAGACATCAAGAAGGAACCCTAGGACTACCAAGGATTTGTATATGTTCAATCTGAGATTCTTGATACCTTATCAAAAGCACAAACTGAGGAGGAAACTGAACAAAGAGAACTACCACCAAATGATAAAAATGAAGAACTTCCACCACCTAGCGAGCATGTTCTATACAAGTATGTGAGAAGACACCACCCAATGAGAAATATTATTGGAGACAAGAATACTATAGTTATGAAAAGAAGCAAGGTAAGAGATAATACATGCTTAATTTCTGAATTAGAGGCAAGAAGAGTAAAAGATGCATTAGAGAATGAAGATTGTGTTAAAGCTATGAAAGAAGAGATAGATCAGGTTGAAAATAACAAAACATGGAATTTAGTACCGAGACCTAAAGATAAAATTGTTATTGGTAGAAAGTGGATTTTTAGAAACAAACTTAATAAACATGGAGATGTAATCATAAACAAAGAAAGACTGGTTTGCAAGGGGTATGCACAAGAAGAAGGTATTGATTATGGTGAGACTTTTGCTCTTGTTGCTAGATTAGAAGGAGTTAGAATTCTACTAGCATATGCAGTTTACAAAGGATTTAAAGTTTATCAAATGGATGTAAAATCTGCATTTCTTAATGGTATTCTTGAAGAAGAAGTCTATATTGAACAACCTGAAGGATTTTTTTAGAATACTAACAAGGACATGGTATGTAAACTGCATAAGGCACTATATGGTTTGAAACAAGCATCTTGAGCATGGTATGAAAGGTTACATTCATATTTAATCAAGATTAGATTTCAAAGAACAAGTAAAAATAGTAATGTATATCTGAAATGTGATAGTAATAACAAGATTCTGATTACTGAAATATTTGTTGATGATATTATTTTTGAAGGAAATAACACATTATGCAGATATTTTGTTGAGGAGATGAGAAAGGAATTTGAGATGTCCATGATAGGTGAGATCAAATTATTTCTTGGACTACATATTTAACAAGTCAAAGATGGGATCTACATCACACAATCAAAGTACATCAAGAAGATCCTAAAGACATTTGGTACGGAAGACTCAAGACCAGTTGGAACACCGATGGTTACTGGTTGCAAATTATCAAAATAATATGAGTCAAAGGAAGGGAATGAGACATTCTACCGATCAATGATTGGTAAGTTACAGTATGTTGTACATAGAAGACCTAATATTTCTCATGTAGTAGGTATTTTTGCAAGATTTTCTGTCGATCCAAAGGAATCACACATGTTTACAGTCAAAAGAATATGTAGATATCTGAAAGGTATTGAAGACTTTGGTCTACTATACAGGATAGGAGGAGATTTTGATTTGAAGGTCTACATTGATGCTAATTGGGCTGGAATCTATTGATGTTTAAAATGATTTTATGCTTGACAAGCCACTAGTATACCTATAGATATGCTTTGAGGAATGGGTAGTTCCAAATATGGGGAAATCTATGGTAACTGGACCAACTATAGGGACAAGACTACCCTGTGCACTTTTGGCTCTGCAAGACCAAGGCAGGTGTACCTAACCCAGCTTAATATTCAACACTTTACATTCCTTCTATATTTTAAACAACAAAAAATTAATAAGAAAGGTAGAATGATAACCATTCATTCATTAGTCCTCAATTATCATAAAGGGCACACAACACATAATACTAAAATGTTTTGAAATTATTTTGATTTAGAAAAGGTAGAATATATTCAAACCCAACCCAAACATGTGTTACTTTAACAAATACTAATCTATGATCGGTGCCTTATTTATTGGGTAATAATCATAGAGGCAAATGAAATATACAAAAACAAACTACTGTCAAAGATTCAAAGCTATGAATAAAACTAATCCAAACCCACACTTCTTACAAAAATCCTTGTGCACACTAAATGAATTTATGCATTATCTATAGCTATATTTAATTTTATCCTTGATCAAAACTAAGAAAAAATAACATATACACAGATAGATTCCATATAATGAATCAAAAGACTCATAACTCAAGCAATAAACACATAGGAGAGATTTGAATCTGGAGTATTTATATTAAGTGTAATGAATCATGTTCTTGTATGCAATTTACTTCAACATATACACCCTTTAAATTCATAAAATACCTGAAATATTTTATTATATTATCACAATCTAACTAGTCTAATATATCCCTGACTAAAACTTAACATGTAATTCTCATTACTCAACTTTCCAGCCCCTTTCCAAATGATCTTGGAAATCCTTTTAAAGATGTAGGATTGCAACAAGCTAGGGGTCATTTGGATAAGAGCTAAAATACATGACTCACATAAAAGACAAAATTACAAGAGATCCAATAACCAAGTTGTTACAATATTTTCCCAAGTAGTTTGTCATTTGACCACACGACCCTTGTAATTGCTTCAAAATTGTTCTAACCCTACCAAGTGGAACTTTTTTCCTTTTTTCTTTGAAGAAGAAGATCCTTTGTACTCATTGTCCATCTCAAAATGTTAGGGAACTGCCATCTATTGAAAAAACAATGAAATATCCCTTTTCCTCTGACTCATCTTCATTATATCTACCTTTTCAAGATGTGAACACCTCATCAATAGGCCAAGGGAAGTTAATAAATTCATTTTTCTTGTTATTCAAATCATCCCATTCTATCTTCATTCGTTCAACCTATTTTCTCTAGAATCCAACATATGATCTGGCATCCTCAATTGTTTCCACAATTTAGACAAACAAAAGTGTGCTATCAAGGTTCATGATACTATTCATCCTTAAAGATAACTCATCATCCATTTTTTTGATCCATATTTCTTTTTCCTTTGATGTACCATTCTTCCTGAAGATGCTAGGAAATATCTCAAAACAAACTTTGGAGTATTCCCTCCTCAGTTTCTTAACTTTTTTCTAGATGATGTTTCTTCTTATTTCAAAATCCAACAAGTCCTTGACAAACTTGTAGGTTTTTTTTATTGAAGCATCATTGTTCTCTTCATTTTTGGACAAAGAATAAAATAATTTAAGATCATACTTCCTCCCTATCCACTTATGCAAAATTGGCTCCAATATATCCTTATCCAATTCAAAAGAAATTAAAATATTCCTTATTCTTTCCCTGCCCACATAAATAGATGCGGGTTATAATCCCTCAGCAAATAGAATAATGGTGTCCCTCACATTTTCTTCATACTTTTGACTAAGTATGGTTTGGGCATTATGAAATTTTTATCTTTCCTCTACCCAATCCTCTCTTACCTTTTTCAATCTTTCTCTCTCTACTTCTAGCTTTTGTTTCTGAAAATTAAGCTCTACATCTGATGTGGAGCTAGGAGGCATAGGAGAGAGGATATATTCTATGATTGGGATGGAAGATGAAGGATGGGTCTGATCTTGATAAATCATCCTTTGAGGCGATGCTTGGACTAATTGTTGTTCTCTCAGATGGGCAATTATCTTGTCTTTCTTAATGGAATTTTTCTGCAAATCATTATATTCCTTAAGAAATATTTCCATTTTAATCCTAGTCTCTTCTTTTTCCTGAACATCTTTCTCTGCAACCTTCATATTAAATTTGGTATTTTATAACACTATACTTGATGCTTCCACCCCTGAAGTTTCTCCAACTCTTCTTACCACCAAGATGCCTAAATAGCCATCTTGGACAATCTCATTTCTTTTTTCACCTCCTCTTTTCAATGACCACATAACTAAGGCAGTGGGATCATCACTAAATTTAACTCATTTGATTGCATGCTGAGCTACTTCTAGCATAGTATACATAGTTTTTTTTTCCTTTCTAATGACATAAAAAATAATGGTATCTACAATGTCCCATTCTGGAAGAATGAGGACTCCTGGTCTCCTCACTAGTTCTCTTCCCTCTTTAGGGATGACCTTCCAAAATTCCTCTAGCATTTATTTCTTTATTTCAACCTCAATTTCATGCATTTCCTTATCAGGTTGGTCCTCCTGTCTTCTGACCTTTTTTCTTGAATTCATCAATGTGAGTTCTCCACCAGAATTGCATAAATGCCCTGGCTTTCACAAAATTGTCATCTGACAAGAACTCATCAATGGCCTGCTTTGTTATAGGATCTAGTTCTTTCCTAGAAAAAATTTCCACTGTCAGATCCATCTCAACAGGTTTGGGAGCTTCAGGCATCCCTTCTTGCACTTCTTGGTGTATCAAAAAAAATTGCCCTATGCTCCCCATTTGTAGCATTTTTTCTTCTATTGCTTTCTCATCAATGTGTAAAGGGGACTAAGAAGGTGAATATACATTTTCAAATTTTTTCCCTCTTCCCCTATCCTTTTCCTATTTGGGGATGGCAGTGATCCCATGTTAGTACCAATTGGCCTTTTCCCTTTCAAGGTAGAAACTTCCTCACCATATGTTTTCTTTGTAATTTTCCTAAAAGATGAAGGCACATCTTGCATCTTCTGGCCTTTCAGGGATGTCTCCCCTCTAGGAATTACCACACTATACCCCTCTTCCTCTGGTGAAAAACATATTCCCCTGGTGGGATGATCCTAGCATGTGTGGAATTTCTCTCGATAACTTCAACCTTTTCTTTCTCTGCCTTCAATACAACATCTTTCTTTTTATTTAAAGCCTACATGATTTCCTCAAAGAGTTTCATTAAGTAATCAATCTTTTTCTCCATAGGCTTGAAAAATTTCAATGGATCATATTCCTTATAAAAACATTTTACAAAATCCAGGGTCTTCTTATAAACCAACCATTTTTCCTTTCTAATCCTATGTTTCTGCAAGTTGAATTCATTTCTAATAATATCCTCGGGAAAATGGAACTGGTGAACCATTGCTAAACACCTTGTCCTCTTTTTAAACATATAATTTATAAATGCGTCATGGTCATAAAATATTTCCACTCAGGTAGCTAGATAATAAGTCTCAAAAAACTTGTCCATATGCACCCAACCACCCTTGGTGTTAACAAACTGGTGAACTATTGTAATAGTCGGAAAAATAGTTCATTTTCCCTTTCTTGTCAAGACAATCTCTTACAGACCACCAATATGCCTAATTATCTCAGCAATACCCATTTTGAGGGAGACTTGATAAGAGATTATATATGGAGTGCCTCTAAAACCATACACGCTAAATACAGTTGAGATAGGATATAAAATAATATCACCCCAATTGTGCATTATTTTAATACTCTTAGCATATTGATTTGGTCTTAGGAAATACAATAAAGACTTGGGGATCTAGGGGTTTTTAGAAAACAACAAGGCTCTAATCATTCAAGCAAAGCATCTATCAAATGTAATGTAACTGCCCTCAACCCTATCTCATGCTCCATAATTGGACCGACATTTATTCCCCATCTTTAATCATCAACAAATCTATTTCCTTCTCAAAATAATTTGAACCTTTAAAAAGGAACATGTGCATCAGCATAGAATACCACCCAAATGGTTTATCTACCTTTCCTTCTTGAATACCAATTAAACCATTGTGGATCAAATTGGCTGCGTAAGGCACAAAGTAAAATATGATAGCCAAATGAGGATGGAGAATCTTAACCATCATGAACATGTAATAGATGGGCATTTATATCTCTACATCATCTCCAAAAATCTGACTCAAAGCACTATACACACCCATGCCCTTCATATTGAAATAACCTAACTTGATTGGTCTAGTGTATTGGGGTCTACTACAACCAAATCTCCAACCTTGCCAAATAATTCTAGTAGAGGCCCATTTCTAAGATAATCCCTTTGAACCTTGTAAATATCCTTGAATGTATCAAAATTAATTTCATCAAATTGAATGGAGGGTTCATTCAGTTGAAAAATTTATTGAAGGTCTTCAGCTGTTATACTTATCAAAGGTTCTCCATTTATATATATTACCACCCTATCTATATGATTATAATTTTTTCTCACCTAAATTAAAAGATCAATGTCCATAAATATAATTGGTGTATGTGACATAAAACTACATGTCCAAAATAATCACTAAAACATTCAAACACAATGATTAGTCATTAGATTCAATAAGGGTTAGCATATTCAAGCAAAAGATTAAAAAGACAAGAAGTTTACACCACAACCTCTGATGAGCCAAACAAGTGCACCCAAGACTTGTTGATTTTATCTTAGATATAGTTATGGGTGTTCTCTCCCAACACAATAAACTAAATCCCACTAGTGATAAAAAATGCAAGCTAAGTGATCAAAGAGTGAAGAACTCAAGAACATATATTGAGAAACTTGTCTCAACCTCTCACCATGATTGAGAATGCATGATTAAAACTAAGATGGTATGAATGAGATTGAAAATAGAAACTAAGATTCATTCCATTAATCCTAAGATGTGATATATAAATTCAAACTTGAACTAAAACCATGAAAGTGAACTAAAATACTAAAATTCGTAAAGAGTTCTAGAGCTAAACTAGCATGACAATAATGCAAAAATGAGAGATAGATTTTCTCTTGGCAAGAGCTCTATTTATAGCTTTTTGGAGGGAAGGGAAGGGCTTGGATGATGTGTAGCACATGTGGAATCCACATATATGCCACATGGATGACACAAGGGAAAAAAGACATGCCATACAAAAAGTCAAACTCAAGCCTTTAAGGTTTGAGTGGCTCAAGGTTGCTCACACATGTGTGAGCAACCCTTGGAGAATTGAGTGGGGGACAAAAAGGTGGCTACATTTAAGGAAGTTGGGTGGCTTCCTTGGGATGGTTTTCTCACACATGTTTGATCTACTCATTAGCACTAAAAAGGTGTAGGAATCACCTTTTTAGCATAATAAGTTGGATTATTTAGCAAGTAGCTTTATTAGGATGAGAGTGATGGGTGGTAGGGTAGGTTTTTAATGCCCCACCAGGGAACCCAGGAGGAATAACCATCTAATCTCTAAAGATGAAGTCAATTTTTTTTTTTTTTTAAACTATTACAATGTGCATTACCAAAGAGTCGATACACATATGCTCACAAAACATGAATGTATCATAACTGAAGATTTCCTAGTCCTCATAGGTTCCCTAACACAACCACTCAAACAATATTGATTAATCTAATTACATTTAATAGCTTCATAATAAATTATAATTCTAACATATTTATAACACTTCAAAATAAATGATTACTGTCTCATGGACATGTTTCAATGATTATTCACCATCGTTTAATTCACCAACAAAATCCATTCTTCATAACTAACTAATGGTATTCATAACATCTATAAACTATCTTATAAATTTAGTTTTGTATAGACATTAGGGTAAAGATTATCATTCATTATCGTATACCCCACCACCTATATAAACATCTTACTAGATATATTTTAAGGCACCAACCAAAGTGTTCCTAACTCATTCTTAATGTTAACCATGAGTTAACAATATGTGAATCATTTTATTGAATTACTATCACAGGTTACACTAAACCAGAAATATCTTGTACTTCTTTTCTATAAAATTCTCTTAATATTTGGCATCTCCTTTCTTGATTATACAACTATTCCACAATTGTAATTCCATTATCATTTATTATTCCTATAGACCTTCTTATCTAAAATAACATTTTATCTTTGACATAAACAAAAGTTCATTCATAAACCAATCATTTCATAATATTCCTTTATATTCAATTATATAAGAGAACTTACTTATCATATCAATATAAGTTAGGTCATTATTTAAAAAAGAAGAGAGAACTATAAGAATAACTTTTCATTCAAGAGATCACTTACTTTATTACAAGATAACATCAGAGGGAAATAAATGACAAATTCCACATTATTTTAAAGTAAGAGCATAACTTTTCCCTTCATTTCACCTATAAATACTCATTCCCATTACATTGATTCACCCTTCATTTACATTACATTACATTACCCAACAAGGGATTTCAATAAATAAATACATCAAGATTACAATTCGCTAAAGAATATGATGCAGAAGTAGAATCATTGACAGCTTCTAAGCATGAATCCAAAGGCAAATTCATCCATGAAACCACAAATAGTACCTCGATAATATTAACCACCCAACCACATGGAACTGTGTAGTCCTACTCCCCCGTGCTAGGAGATAGAACCAAGGTCCACACAAGGCCCTAAGAAATCTAAGGCTTCACAAAATAATAACTTAAACAAATACAAGACATAAAAAAATATCACCTAACTATACAAAAGGGTTAGGTTTCTAGCATACCCTCTAAGTGAGTGTCATCACATATCCTATTTATTGGGATCCTTCCTAGAAACCATGTAACCTCGGTCCTCCCTTTATGAATAGGGATCAATCCTTGTAGTTACCCATGGTCATGGTACTCCAACAGGACTATGTTGGGATTATTATGTGTCTTTCATTATCTTTTGAATCCCCCCCCCCCCNACCCCCCCCCCCCCCCCCCAAGTTAATTTTAAGGTTATCACTTGATTACAAACTCACCCATAGGATATCCTGGCAACCACTTTGGGTCCCGGCACCTATGGTGAGCCACTCACCTAGGGTACCTATTCCCCTACCCAAAATATGACAAAAGAATTACAATACTTCAAATGCTTTATTTCAGAGGTTTAGGAAACTCTCCTGTGTACTCAGGCCACCAAGATGAGTCCTAACCTTAACCATAAACAATATAAGAATAGTACAAGGATGTCACATACTCAAGACACCTTAAGTAAAACATTATTATCAAATTCAAGCAATAAAATGAACATATAAGAAAATAATCCCAAATGGAATAAACTATCAAAAGGAAGGGTGATAAACTGACATCCTAAACCTTCCAAAACTCAAAAATAATTTAAGTAGGACTTTAACCACTATTATAACATAAAATCCACATAGAATTAAAAGCTACACAAGAAGACATAATCACTCCCAATAATAGATAATGACAAACTCATCAAGCCTACACATTAGATACAGATACTTATTTATAGATTCCATTACGAACATTTTTAAACTACCTTACTAATCTATAAATATGATCAATAATAGAACAAAAACAATAGCAAACACATTCCTACATTAAATCACATAGAAACCATAAAATTATTTCTAGTTTTAGACTCTACCTGGATTCTTCCACAGAATTTCCTTGGTGTTAGAGAAATTCCATCAACTTTCAGGTTGTCCAACATCCTTCTTGATGTTCTCCTGGATATACCCCCACACAGTGATCTATAACTTTTGAACCGTATCATATTTCTTTGATCTCTCCAATGAGCAGTGACACAAGTGGATTATTACCAACATATTAGAAACTTAGCAAGATCCAACGATTGGTTAGAGTCATATAGCCTCTGCATCAAGACTATATTTTTCTTGCAAAAATCATTTCTCTATTTTCCCATAAAAATAAAAACATTGTTCTCTTCCTCAATTCTTGATTAAATAACACCATTTCCACATTGCAAAGCTATTATCAGAATCTCCCAAAACCTAAGTCCCCTCCCATAAAATATTTACCTTATACATATAGACAACTATATGGTTGGAGGAGTTGCTTTACGGGAAGCAACTTCTCCAACTTCCATAGTTGGTTTTAAATTAAATCAATTATTCACGTGAATGATAAGTCAAAACTTTAATTATTTATTAACTTAAATAATATTATGAAGTAATCATATATGCTGATGATAAGTAGATCATCAAGTAATACACATATCCCAATGGTAACTAGCTAGCCTTACTCCTAGGAGGTCTTGAGTTCGAATCTCCTAGAAAGCTAGTTTTTCCAATTAGGCATAATTATCTTAGTTCTTCTATTATTATTTATTTATTTATTTTATCTCAATACAATATTTAAATCACAACTCTAATTATACATATACATATCTTTATACATACACAAATATATTTATATATATATAGACGTATATGTGTGCACCCATATATACATATATTTAGTCACGCCAAAAACTTATTTAAACACATAATACATATATTTATTTATTTATCTAATAAAATAACCAAGAATCATATAAAAAAAATAACTTTCAAGAATAAAAGAACATAGTCAACTAACCAGAATATAAATCTCAAAACCATAGAAATAATAATACAACCCAAACCCAAATAGGGTGACTTCCTAAAAAAAGAAACCTAAGTCACAAGGGGTCTACTTGGGGAAACCTTGGTAATATCTCCATGAAAACAACATTTGAGGATTTTAAAGGCACGCTCAGACCTATGTGGCCAGGTGGGGTCGATGTCTGGTACCTGCATCCTACATCACCAAGTTGAGAAACACAAATATATACATATATGTGAATGCAGTGACAAACAAGGAGGGGGAGTGCGACATCATGTGGATCTCCCGTAGAAGTGACTACAACTACCTCCCCTCATCCTACACACACAACATACAATGCTCATTCTAAATCATGATTGAGTTAGTATTGTTAGCTCCACCATAATCTCAAAATATAAATGAACTATCATCATTGATAATGTAATCATGTATATAAACCAAATTCCATTAAATATTCTAAGAATATATTTCATTAGGTGACATTCAGATCATTTACAAATTATCATTAGGATGAACCTATTATCTAACATATTTTGAAAGCATCTCATCATCTAATCAAATAAGAGAAAGCATAGAGTTTAAGTATGATGTCACTAGGGTATAAGAACATGTAATAAAAAGTAATACTAATTAATTATAAAACAAGGGTCAGATTTGATCCATAATATGATCCATCGGGTGATTTGGGTTAATCCCTAATTAATAGTTATCATCACAATCATTAATTAAATCATACAAGAATGTTAGTTATGATTAGGTAAAGCATAAAAAGATCCTAATCTTTATGGAAATTTGAACAACATATATACACCATCCAGAACATAGTCATAAAAGTATCTTAATCAACTTAATTCATCCCAGTATACTCAAAATATCAAAAAGGAAGTTCCTCACACAAAAAACATATCAAATTGTTTCATAACACGATGTTCCTAAAATATCATGAACACATAATTGGCATCACTACTCAAAGAGAAATATATATCAAACACGTACGTGGAGATGAGATAGAATGGATTACTAACTTCAATCAGAATCATTAGTAGAGAATAAAATTCTCAGACTTCCAACAAGCATAATCAAGTTTTGTGAGGGTTGGAGGGGCATTACAAGGTTTCTAGGTGGGGTTTAAGATTAATTCAAATTAAATTTAAATTAATCAAGGTTTAGAAGATTATTAGAAAATGTGAGGAATAAATAAATTAAAAATTATTTAAAAGGGGATTTATGGAAGCCATGTATTAAATAAAATTTAATACATTAGAAAGCTATAGTATTTAAATTAAATTTAAATACTATACAGAATGAACTATATTTAATTAAATAAAATAGAAGAACATAACAAATATAGTTAATTAATTAAAATCAACTATAATGTTACTAGAATATTAATTGATTTAATATAATGATGATTTTTTACGTCTACATTTTTCCCTTCTTTGATGCGGCTTCAAAGGTGGCGTCATGTCAAAGAAAACAAAATAAGATGCCCCAGAAGGACCAGAAAGACCTAGGCTGATGATGGTAAAGGAGTGTGCCCCCTCGAGAAAATAATAGAAAAAATATTTTTTGTAAAATTTTCTCGAAAAAGGAGGAAAGAGGGAGAAAGAAAAATTGCATGAGATGTTAGGAAGAAATAGAGCGAAAAACTTGGACCAAGACGGAAAAAGGGGAATCGGGATGAGAAATGAGTCCCAAGGGGGCTATAAATAGTCCACTGGGGCCAGAGAATAAGTCATTTTCACTCACAAAGAGCTAAAAGATGAGAGAAGAGAGAAGAAATGGAAGATATACGAGACTGTTCGCAGCTTGCATAGCGCCTCAGGACCTACCAATGACCTACAGATGTAGGACCATGAGTGAGTATTTGAAGGCCGCCTCCCTGTCCTTTATGCTTTTAATTCTTTAGATTGCATATATGACGCACTTAAGGTGCCAAAAACCAGCATGTAGCAGATATGACAATCACCAGACCAAAGTCTATGCAAATAGTGATCGATAAACCACTTTCCTGGCAGACGACCGATTAATGATCATCGTCTGCACAGACAAGGATCACGAGATCGCCGTCTGTGAGGGAAGGGGAGGAGAGAAAAAATATTTTGTCATCTACACAAGAAAAAAGTGGTGGCCTAAACCACCATCTCCATTCATCGGAGGCTATGCGGATCCCCTATCTGCATGGGTGAATTGACGTCTCCACCGATTGACACAAAGATAGATGAAAAGAGAGAAAAAACTTAGCAGAAGGGGTTCAAGGGGCATTTTTTGATGCCCTAGACTTAGAAAGAAGATTGACTTACACGTGTAACTGTGGATGTAGGAGGACACAATATCATTCCAGTATAAGGAATGTTATCTAGTGACTATGGCACTGTCGCCGAGGCTGACAATAGAGGAGTGGGGACAGGTCACACTATGCAACCTAGAGCACATCTATCTCTAGCCCCATATTAGATTGCATAATGCTCTCATATCATCCTTGATCAAGAGGTGGCATAGTACCATGTCTAGCTTTCACTTCCCCATAGGGGAAGCGATTATTACTTTGCATGATGTGTGGAGGATGTATAGAGTGTCAATTCGGGGGCTGATTCCTAAGTATTGCTACAAGGATTTAGAGCCGCACATGGAGATGGAATTTGAGAGACCTTTTGTGGAGATTCCCACCAAATGGTAGTGGATGTCCTAGACAGGGGCTATGGTGATACAATCATGGTTGCCATGGGTGGCATTATATTTGGCAAGGTTGATTGGAGGGAGCATGGTGCCAGATCATGCAAGTCATGGATTCCCTATTAGTTGGGCTTGAGTCCTCAACAACATAGTGGAGGATGAGGGGGAGAAGTATTGTTGGGGATATACGATCCTCGGGTAGTTGTACTAGAACTTACATATGTACGCCTACTATAAGGGTAGGGCACTGGGAATAGGTTGCACAATTTTAGTAGTGTGGGCATGGGAGCACTTTGTTGTCATACGCCCTATCAAGACATGGGAGACTAGAGAGACTTATGAAGCTTTTTCCTACAGGTATCAACCGCCCATATCATACAAGTTGATAGAATTGATAGGCTACTGGCACTAGATGATAGATGAGATGGATGAGATAGAGTGGGCACCCTATGCAGGGTGCAAGGCATGGGGTCACCAAGACCCACAACAGTAGGTGTACACAGAGGATGAATTTTATGATTTATATTACCTCAAAAATTTTCAGAGAGATTGTTGGCTCATAGGGTGCACTTCCCATGTGATATGCAAATATATGCCTTTGAGAGTGCATAGATAGATGGAGAAACTGCAGGATGTAGTGCCAGATGGGTTCCCTCATCCACTCATGACGTGAGAGGTTGGGAGTATATGGGGGATTAGAGTAGACCTCAGGGGAGCTAGGGGATCCTGTCTTAGGATGACATGAGTCACTTAGATTAGGGCTTGAGAATCTCTGCATGATGTAGGAGTAGATCCTACATGCGCAGAGTGGTGGGCTGTAGATAGGAAAGTCAGATTGACTATATCAGGTGTGGTGTACGTGGATGAGCAATCGGCCAAAGGGGAGGAGGGCGATAGACAGGAGGGAGATGATGATGAGGATGGGGGAAGATGGATAACGGGTTGGAGGGAGGAGATTCCAGTCTAGGGTAGTCATCACAAGGCAATAAGGACAGGTATAGGTGCCAACAAGTGGGATGCCACTTGTCATTCCAAATGTACAGGGACCTTAGGGATAGGGGCCATAGTGGTCGCAGGTACAGGGAGAACTAGCTTAGGTACAGGGACAGGGGAAGATACCATAGGGGCCACCGGTAGGCCATATATCCCAAGAGGTTTATGATACTATGGTTGTAGAGTGGGACAGCCTGTAGATAGAGATGATGAGGGTATAGGGGCTGCAAGCCACATCTTAGGCTACAGAGTAGCTTATAAGAAGAGATGGTTAGGGTACAGGGATAGATAACCACCTCTTAGGCCACAGAGAGTAGCGTATAGATGGATTTGACCTTGTACAGGGGGTGTTATCTAGAGATACTGCCTAAGTAGACAGTGCATAAAGGGCATTACACATACTACAGGCGTGGGTAGACAATGGGGAGTTCTCCATAGGGGGAAAGGATGAGGAGACCCTAAGGGCAGAGTAGGCCAACATGGTGGAGAAGATAGAGGCTCTCACAGCATAGCAAGATGCTGCACAAAGGCAAGCCGAGACCTACCGAGTAGAGCGAGATATAGCCCAACAGGTGGCTACAGCCAGGGGTATAGGTCAGGTGCTAGCAGAAGCTTTTACAGCACATAGGGTGGCAAGTTAGAGAGGATGGGAGACTGTATATTATATGGGCCTATATTATGGGGTGGTTTCAGAGGGATAGCGGGGGCTTACATTGTTGGGATTAATGGGAAGTATGTACTGAGAGGGGAGGCGTGAATCAGTACCTCTAAAAATTTTGTATCCTTTAATCAATTAACCTTTGTAATCAATTGTATATCCATTCAATCTGATTTATACTATCTTGATATGAGTTATATCAATTCATAAAATTAACATACACGTGAACATTCATAGAAACATTCATGAAAAAAATTTGACATATAACACAAGATATGATACCACAGAAAACTCCTATGAGGAAGTAAAAACTGCGGTGGGGATGGCACCCACAAAATCTTCACTATCTACAGATTCGAAGGGGTCTGTTAAGGCTTACAATTTTGATCACTTCTGATGATCTACCCTATTAAGAGTATCGATGGAGACCTTTTAAAGTCTACTATGTTAAGAGCTTTAACAACACTATTGAGTGTACACTCAGTTAAGAGAATTTTTTGTTGGACTATTAAATCCACCTTCCTTGAATGGATTTTTACACTTTGCTCCACTTGTTAGAATGATAGAAAATTACAAATTGACCTGGTAAATGCAATCTCCTATTTCTGATACAGATCCAATTTAGTTTACATGAAAAATATTATCACCTTAATTGTGATTGAATAATACCTCTAATTCTTGGTATACTCTGTTCTTGGTTCTTGCTGACCAAATTCACCTTTTGATGTTCCTATTCTTGAAACTCTCAATATAATCCATAGGTGTGCTCATTGGCTTCATTCATCTTCTCCTCTCTCTTCACATCAATTAATAATGAATGATTACATCATCTATTTATAGATGGATTGACTTCATCAAGTTTCAATAAAAACAATGTTAACTCTAAGATCAGGTTTACAACTTGTACCTAGATCTCCTAATCTATGTGTTTTAAATCAGTTAGAGTGATTAAAGCACTTACATTCATGTATCTTGTCCCTAAAGAAATAGATTTAAAACAAATAAATATCCTATAAATAGAATACACTTTCTTTATCTGACATGGAAGTCGGATCCACTTTTAGCAGGCTGCAACTAACTTTCAATTTTGTATGTCGGTCATGCTTGACTGTCATTCAGTTTTGTTCTATCAGTTGCACTTTAACTATCTTGTTGGTTTGTACTGTATCTTGCATTTTAGGTTCCTCTATCGAGTTCCTCTTTATCTTTCTGTCATTGCATTTTTGGTTTACACACTAAGTTGTGTCATCGGTTCTCTTTGCACTTAGTCATCTTCGGTGATCTCTTAATATCTAATCTTTGGTTTGCTCAGTGCTGTCTTTCGGTGTATGCTTAATGAAAGTTTTGTTTTCATACTAATGGAAAATTAATGTCATCAATCTCCCCCTTTGACATTATTATAAAAAATTGATGTGAAAAATACTAACAAAATGTTAAGTATATACAACATATATAATCCTTAGACTCCCCCTACGTATATGCCAGTATAACTGTACATATGATATGTTTCCTTCTACATATCATTTTCCATATGAATATACATATACATATTCCATTTTCCATTTCCCCATATGAATGAATGAATGAATGAATAACATTTTTTTTATTTTTTACTCATATCATTTTCCCCCTTTTTTGATATTAAGGGCAAAGGTCTTTACCTTTAGAGCTTATCAAAAATGTGGGAGTGCAAGACTTCATGTCTTCCATCATTTTCTCCCATTGTTCTCTGAGGTTTTCGAGATCCATTTTCTCAAGTGTGATCTTTGAGTGCATGTCATAGATGTTGTCTGCTATAGATATCTCTAGAGTGGCTATCAGTTGCCTTGCTAAACTGATATGTTGTTCGAGCAGTGTAAGGTTTGGTAGAAGTTGAGCTTGGAGCTCTATTACTTCTTCCCTAAAATGTATTTATGCCTCCCATAGTTCCTTCCTTAACCATTTTATCTCTATTATATTTTCATAATGCAACTTAACTGCATTGTCTCCATCGGTGGTTAAGCTTTGTGCACTTTTTGCTAGATCTGTATCTAGCTTTGCAATGTTTTCACTATTTTCTTTAGTGAACTTTTCCATTGTGCTCAATTTTTTAATTAAGGCTATAGCTTCAGATAAGATTGGATCTAATTCAATGATGAATTCTGATAGCTTTACCTTATTTACCGCCACTTCTTGGCTTATGTTCTCAATAATTTTTTGTTGGTACTTCATCTTGGCTCTCTCCTGTATTTCCTTCTTAGCATCAATATTCTAAGTTATTATTGCTTCAGTTAGAGTAGTTAATTGATCTAGTATTGACTTGTTCTGATCAATAGAAACATCAGGCATAATTAGATGTAATATTTCTTATGTTGTCTCCAGTACCATGGAGTCCCTGTGTTGTTTCTTCGGCTTCTCTTGCAATGCCTTTCTTTGGCATATTTCTCCATATTCTTGTAATGCTTCAAAAGCAAGTGTAGATGGGTCACACTTTGGTATTTCTATTATTTCATCCAGTGTGACTTCCATCTTATTCATCTTTGATTTCTTCTTCTTCTTCTATGAATCATTAGAATATAAAACCATTTCCAATTTCTCGGCTTTCTCTGTTATGCTCAATGAAGTGACCTGTTGTGCTTCTTTTTGTTGCTTTGCATCGGTTTCAGCTTGTTGTGTGTCAATAGACATCTCCACATTCACCTTAATATTGTCGGTAGCATGCTTTCTAGTTTCCTTAGGAGTACCATCTTTAGGTTTGTCTCCTTCATTGGTGTCCTTTGCTTCATCAGTCTTTGTTTCTGCATTCTTGTCTTATGTATCTGCATCCTTTTCTTTATCTCCTCCAGTAACCTTATCAATGTTAGTTACATCTTGAGTGGCTCTGATGTCTTTCTGACCTTTGGTGTTGTCTTTGTTTTCCTCTTCCCCTGCATCCTTGGGTGTATCCTTCTCAGGTGACTTGCTTGATTCTTGTAGGATATTGATAGCTTGTATCAATATTGGCATATTGCCTGGAATATTCACTTGTGCAGTATCAACATTTGTGGCATGTTCATCGGTTGTGTCTCTTGCAACAGTGACATCTTCATCTTTATTCACTTCCTCTACTAGGTCATCAGTAATGTCTATGACATTTGTATACACAATGTTGTCATTTATGGTGTAAACGTCCAAAAATATTAATATTATTATTAATATCTTTCTCCCTCCTATTCCTTCTAACTATTTAATTTAATTAATTAAATAGTTTCATTTGCTAGTATTTATCAATAGTATAAATACTATTCCAATGTATTTTATTTAAATACATTTGTCTCATGAAATTCCCTTTTTAATAAATTTACATTTATTAAATCCTCCATTTTTCCTAATTCTTCTAAACCATAGTTTATTCAAATTTGATTTGAATAATACCCTAAATTGTAGCTAGGAACCTATTAATCCTACCCTATCCCTACCCTATTCCCATCACCTCATTTCCTAAGTATACATCCCCACCTAACTATCCTTTAACCATGCTTAATGGGTGATTCCTAACCTTTTTAAGGCTAATGAAATGCTCACCCACATGGGGAAATTCTCCCAAAATGGGCACCCATTCCTCTTTAATTCCTTCTTACAACTTTGTCTCCCCTTTTGAAATATTGAGATACTCAATATTAAATGCCAATTTTGACTCAAAATTGGCCATCTTTTCAAGTCTATGTGTCCCCTATGTGGCTCTTATGTGGATGCCACATAGGTGACACTTCATCCAAGCCTCCTCCTCTCGCCAAAAACACTATAAATAGAGGCCTTCTCCTCTCATATTTTCATCTCTCAATTTTGCATTGTTATCATGTTATTTTGCATTTAGAAGTTCATAGATCTTAATTTCATGTTTTCATATGCTCTTTTTTTATGCTTAATCACTTAGATATTACATGATAGGTTTTAAATTGGTGAATGAATCTTAATTTCCATCTAGTATATGCATATCATCTTCATAACTAGCTTAGAATATCATCATTTTGAAAGATTTGAGACTAGTTCCCTATACTAGTTCTTGAATTCTTTCATTTT
>MU223194.1:1969906-1992977 GCA_018584345.1 Thuja plicata
CTTATTTTTAGCTCAATCTGATGTTATGTTGAGTTCTTTGTTGCTTGCTTGCTTTTTCATGTGATTTTGAATTGATGTGCTAACCCACTAATGTTTTCATGTTTGAGCTTGCTCCCAACAGATTGAATAATTCCTCATACACATATGGTATCTGGCCATGATTCATCTACAACATCTATATTCTTGTTTCCGGTTGTATCATCTTCTTCTTTTTCTAACACAATAGATGTGTCATCTTGAGTTCCCTTATCAACATCTTTTTGTTGAAGGTCTTTTTCGGGGCTTTCCTCCTTAGTAGGTCTATTCATTATCTTGCACCATTTCTTGTGGCTGTCCTGTTCAAGCTCTATAATCTTTCCTTCAAGAAATTTGTATGCTCTCAGCTTCGGTGAGAACTCCTTTCTGTACTTCTCAATCATTTCATCTATTTATACCTGCTTTGATTTGGGTGGCATGAGAGAAACAAGTACTCTCTCTCTCTCTCTTATTTCCTTCTAATTCTTCAATGCAAATTTTCAACAAGAGTATAGTCTATCCAAGAGTTCCCTTAGAACATGACTTCCTTCAAACTGAATCGGTACATATTTAAACATGTACATTTTTTCTATGATGGAATCCTCTACTTTATTCTAATCTTCTAGATCTAATTTCAACCATCTTTTGATCTTTGAATCTGTAATAGATCCAGAGTTTGCAATAGATTTGCATATGTCATCAATAGATTCAGGAGTTTGTACCTTGACACTTTCTACCTCTACATCTTCATCCTTCTTGGTTTCTTCTATATCCTCTTGGGTTCTTATGAATTTCCTTCCTCTTTTGTTTTCCCCTCTCTTCGGTGTGTCAGCTTTCCTTTTGTATGTACTGGCCTTTTCTTTCTTTAAAGGTGAAGGAGTAGAATCCTTTGATGTTTGGCTTCTTGTCCTAGAAGCAGCTATTATCCTTGGCTTTTTAGTTGGTGGAGGAGGTGGTGAATATTACTCTATTTCCTCAGAGTTAGATAATTGTTCTTTGATTTCTTCCTCCTATTCAACTTCTTCATCCTGTTCAGCTTCTTCCTCGGTTCCTGACAATATCTTCTTTAGATTCTTCACCATTTTTTCCTTCTTTCTGAAAATTTTCTTAACAACTAGGCTAGATTTTATTCTTGTCTTGGCCTCTTCATATGTTCCAAATTTTAGTTGTTTCTTATCCAATGGTTCATTGATCAAGGCATCAATTTCCTTAGTTGCAAGATCAATGTTGATCTCATACTCTAATGGTTCTAACCATGCTTTCCTCAGTACAAAAGGCTTGATGTATGTATTGGCTATATCAACCATGAAGCATATCTCATCCTTATACTTTTCAATGAGTTGCTCAAGGATTCTTACCCTCTTTTTCATTCGGTCTTTGAATACATTAAAGTATTCATCAATGATTGTTTCAAATTTATCTCCCAGTGTAGCTATGTGCTCACTAATTTGCATGGTGACCGGTTTGGTGCTATCTCATTTCATATCTCCTACCGATGGGAATGTTTCTTGAAAATAAAAGAAGATACATATTATTAGTGATCCAAACTTACAAGTGTTTGACTTTGCATTCCTAATAGTCTTTATATTGTCTTTCAACTGATTTAGGAGTAGTTTAGATAAATCTAATTGTGTTCCCTTCTTCACAATTTTGTAGGCTATGTCTACTGCACCTGATGCTATGTTGTTCAATATGCTTGCTTGGAAGAATTTGTATCCTAGAACACATGCACCGAACTTGATTTCATCATCGGTTATTGTTGTAACTTTTAGTCCTCTGCCATCCCATTTGGCTACTGTCATCTTCTTGGTCTCAGCCTTTGGTGGATGTTTGAGTGCCTTTACTTTCTCATTTATGGGGTAACCGGTGACCGCATGAATGACATCTCAGATTATCACCTCTAGTTCATCAATCCATAGCTTTTTTTTATGCATTTGTCTTAGCACTAACTGAGTCCATTCAGTTTTGAAAACCTTTGGGAACATTAGGGCATTGGTAAGCCCTTTTACTTCAATGTGCTTGTGTTCATCTTTTAGTTTTCCATCTTTTTTACATAGCTTCTTATAAGCATCTTCAACCTCTAAAGTTTTTATTTTTGCAATCTTGCAGTGTATGAAAGATCAAACTTTTTTCATGAGTAAAACCCTAGTTGGTATGTGTGAAAAAGCTCCAACATCATCGTGTTGTGAGGAAACCTCAAGATGGATCTTGTAGTTAGGTTCCTCACATGCCAAATTCTTGATGAGCTTGAACTCATCTTTCTTAGAATTCTTGGATTTCACAGTTCTTAATGTCGAGGCTATTTTCACTTTTAGGGCTTCCTGCGTAATGCATAAAAATAGAGTTGTCGGTCTCGTAAAACTTACTGTATACTCTTGCAATGATTCGTGATCTATTTTGGAGTGTTGGTGGTTGAGTCGTGGTTACTCTATAACTTAGTTTCTTTATGCTCAAAAATTGCCTTGGTCGCTCTTCTCTGGTTGTCGTGGCAAATGAGTTGTTCCATTGCCCTATTTATAGTTTTTTCCCTAAAATGGGTGCCATAAATGCTTACCAACTCCTCAATGTATGAAGACTGAGTTCATCGATGAAGACTTCACTTTCCTTTGGTGACACTCATAATGTTTCAGAGCAGTATTTATTCCATTTTCTTTTACCGACAGGTTTCAGTGTCGCTGACAACTTGTTCATTTGCTTGTTTACCGATGAGGCTCAATTTATACTTAGCAACTTTGCTTTTAACCAATGCTTCTCAGTAAGTGTAGTAAATCTTTGCATTTGAGTGTATACCGATGGGTTTTGGTATATATAGCTGAAAGCATAGTTATCACAGATTTTAACAAGTAATACCATGATGCATCTTTCTTATGCTGATTTGGCATTTATATCAACATATTATGGAACTGATGTAAAATAATATCTTGGGGTAATGCAGTTCCATACTTACTTGTTCTACTTAGGTGGGGGTGGTGATGTCACTGGATCCATTAGATGAGGTGTCACCATTTGCATTTCTTGGTCCAGCTTCATCATTGCTTGAAGCTTTTCTCCACATTTTGTCTCTAGCCCTTTGGATATCTTCAATGGTGTTTCCATTGGAATATGTGCTTGTCTTTGTCATTCGGTCTCTGCAGTATTTCTTGAGATGACCAACTTTATGATAGTGTAAGCATGCCATTCTGGGGTTAGTCTAGCCTCTAGACTTTCTAGTCCATTGTCTCATACATTTTGAAGCAATGTGACCATATCTTCCACATGTTGTACAGTTTGTCCAAATATAGTAGTCCCATACATACTGATTACCGACTCTCTTCGGTCGATAGGGAGTTTCTTAACCTTTAGGCTTCCATGCTTGCCTTTTCTTTTTCTAGCATTCAAGAGTTGTGTGCCCATTTATTTTTCAAGTAGGACAGTACTTATCCATGTAGGTTTCCTTCTTTAGTTGTTTCATCTTAGACTTACATTCATATGCTTTATGTCCTTTCTTGTTACATTTATAATAGAATCCTATGAATGTAGATGTAGATTTAGGAATACCTTTCATTTTTCCTCTACATACATTTGATGTATGGCCTTTCTTTCCACAGTGATTTCATGTAAGCTTTCTTGGTCTTGAATTTGTGTATACATTCTTTGGATTAGTTTGATTTGATGATTCTCCATTCTCGGTAAAACCTAGACCGGTATTTTTGTTTACTCTTCATTGTCCTTCAAGAAAATCATCCATTCTTTTATTTCTTTCTTCAGATTTCTTGATAATTTCATTATGTTGTTGCTGAATTCTTATTTCATGTTTCAACATTTCATTCTCATCCCTCAGTTCACCGATAGCTTCTATTCTTTAAACAAGTTCAACATTTAATCTGTTTGCCTCTTGACTCATAAGAATAATTTGATTTGTTATCTCATGGTGATTCTCTGTAAGTCTTTGTATTTCAAACTCTTTTTCTTGTAGCTTTTCTGTGATCTTTCTTTTATCATTAATAGCTAGTGTTCTTTCTTGCTCATCTTGTCTATCATTGTTTATGACATCAATCATCCTTACCATCTGTGTCTCTTGACCGATTTGCAGATATTTAACTTGTCCAACCAAATGTAGATTGATTTTAGTTAGGCTTGTGATGCTTTCTTCTGATGTATTTGATGCTTTGCTTGTAGTTGATCTTGAAGACTCAAAGAAATCTGGTATCTCTTCCTCATGATAATCTGTCTCATTATAGTGAGATTTCATATTCTTTCTTTCATCTAGTAATTGTCTCATGTTGATTCTAGCTTCTTTATACTATTCAAAGAACATCTAAATTTCAAGCTTCTTATTCTCAATATTTTTATCAAGTCTGTACTTCTCCATTGTATGATCTTTTCCCTTAATCCTTTAAGCTTTCCAAGAAGAGACTTAGCTTTGATACCAATTGTTAGGATTAATGGGAAGTATGTACTAAGAGGGGAGGGGTGAATCAGTACCTCTAAAAATTTTGTATCCTTTAATCAATTAACCTTTGCAATCAATTGTATATCCATTCAATTTGATTTATACTATCTTGATATGAGTTATATCAATTCATAACATTAACATACATGTGAACATTCCTAGAAACATTCATGAAATTAATTTGATACACAACACAAGATATGATATCGCAAAAAACTCCTGTGAGGAAGCAAAAACTATGGTGGGGATGACACCGACAAAATCTTCACTATCTGTAGATTGGAAGGGGCCAGTTAAGGCTTACAATTTTGATCACTTCTAATGATCTACCCTATTAAGAGTATCAGTGGAGACCTATTAAAGTCTACTATGTTAAGAGCTTTAGCAACACTATTGAGTGTCCACTTGGTTAAGAGATTTGTTGTTGGACTGTTAAATCCACCTTCCTTGAAAGGATTTTTACACTTTTCTCCACTTGTTAGAATGATATAAAATTACAAATTGACATGGTAAATGCAATCTCCTATTGTTGATATAGATCCAATTTAGTTTACATGAAAAATATTATCACCTTAATTTTGATTGAATAATACCTCTGATTCTCAGTATGCTCTATTCTTGGTTCTTGCTAACCAAATTCACCTTTTGTTGTTCCTATTCTTGAAACTCTCAATCTGATCCATAGATGTGCTCATTGGCTTCATTCATCTTCTCCTCTCTCTTCACATCAATTAATAATGAATTCTTGCATCATCTATTTATAGATGGATTGACTTCATCAAGTTTCAATAAAAACAATGTTAACTCTAAGATCAGGTTTACAACTTGTACCTAGATCTCCTAGTCTTTGTATTTTAAATCAGTTAGAATGATTGAAGCACTTACATTCATGTATCTTGTCCCTAAAGAAATGGATTTAAAATAAATAAATATCCTATAAATAGAATACACTTTCTTTATCTGACGTGGAAGTCAAATCCACTTTTTGCGGGCTGCAACTGACTTTTGATTCTGTATGTCGGTCATGCTTGACTGTCCTTCGGTTTTATTCTATCGGTTGCACTTTAACTGTCTTGTCAGTCTGCACTATATCTTGCATGTTAGGTTCCTCTTTATCTTTCTAACATTGCATTTTTGGTTTACACACTAAGTTGTATCATCGGTTCTCTTTGCACTTAGTCATCTTCGGTGATCTCTTAATATCTGATCTTCGGTTTTCTCAGTCCTGTCTTTCAGTGTATGCTTACCGAAAGTGTTGTTTGCATACTAATGGAAAATTAATGTCATCAAACATATACAGAGAGATCTGTGTCACATATCAAAGGCCAAGACTCACAGGGATCAATAAGAATTCCACCCCATCCACCCAAAGGGGGAGGGGGTGTGGGGCCATCACAACCACCATCATGATTTATTAGACTGCTTTGATACACATTTTTTTATTTTTGAGATGGATGCATGTATTTATGATGTACGATGGACTGATCCACTATACATTATGTATATGGACATTTTTTTGTGGTGGACCTATCTTATGTTATGGATGTTTTACGATTCTATGTGTAGATGTATATGAGTTGATGACTGACATGCAGGATGTGATGGATTTATATGATTATGCTGACCTATTTTTGATGTAGGGATGTGATGCATATGATGATTACTAATATACATGTTAATTCTTATAAATGGATAATTATAATGGATTTAATATTTATATATGCAATGTGATGTTATGTAATGAGAATGTAATGGTTATGTAATGATAAATGAATAATAAGTAATAAATGGATAATAAATGCATAGATGTATAATGATTAATGAATTTGTAATGGAAAATAGATTAATAATGCAACTTGTAATGATTAATGAAATATCCTACTGGATAATGGATTTGTAATGACTAATGATACATAATTGGATGCAATGTAATGATAATGAATGAAACTAAATGGGAATTTAAGAAATCTAAATGAATGCAATGAAATGCGACTAATAATGAAATGACAATGTAATCAAAAACAAATGAAATGACAAAATGCAATGAAATGAATTGTGATGCAACTAAAATGAAAATGAGATGTAATGAGACTAAATGAAACTATTTGATATGAAAATGAAACTAAATGAGGTGAACCTAAGGAATACAATGAATGCAACTAAAATGATACTAAGATAAAAATGAATGAAATGAAATGACATGAACGTAATGTAAAATGGGACACATGAGGAAAATGTCTTTTTGTGTATCAAATAGGTCCAATAGAATCACTTAGGTAGCTGGATAGGGGGAATAAACAGAAACCTTGCCAAGAGCAAAATGCAAAATTCAATGCAACCTAACTACATGATTTGTGTGGGATTTATAATGTGTTAATGTTGGGGAGCACACCCTAGTTTGATTTTGAAAGATGAGATATGAACCATGTGTTAGAAAACACAAGTGACATGGTTCCTTTGCATGGACTAGACTCTCAGAAAAATAGGTTGTTAAGAACAAGGATGCAAGAGATCATGAATGATGGAATCTATGAAATTTTACTCATGGGGAGATGCAGTACACCTAGATATTTTTTAGGGATTTGGTATGCATGAATCCTACCCCAAGTGAGGCATACATAGTCATAACTGATCAGCAAACATAAATGCACTAACAATCTATGACAAACAGATCATTCCACAAATGACATATTCCAATAGGCACTTTTCACAATGGACCAAGATATTAAACATCAAGGCGGCCATGAGAAGGAAATATTGAAATACAAGATAAAATCAGCAAAAAGGCATCCTGACCAAGTGGTCATTCAGTCCAAAAGTTCTTGCCATAAACAAGTTTGATGGGATGATTGATTGAGAAGCCGACATTGGAAGGATGCATCCTAATGGGCAAAAGATCGATTGATTGTGAAAACAGGGATTCATTGGCAATTTCTTGTGAATAGAATAAAGCTGAGAAAGTCAATTTGTCTCTTGATTTGGTGAAAAAAATTCATGATCACTGTGTCTGCAATAAATCTTAGTGTTATGGGTAAGCGCATTCGTGTGGGGATACAATCATATTACGGAAGCGAAAAGTGGTCAGGAGACTACCTGCACAGATATGTGTAGTGAGTTTATTATGGAAAGGCGATGGATGCTGCAAAAGGGAATGGTCAAAATAGATGGTGGATCTAACTACACATGGCACCTAAGACACGTTTTCACCATGGTACTTATCCATTGCACCACTGAAGTGGTTTTCACAAGTGGATGAATTTTAATTCTCTGTTTCTTTTTTCTATTTATGCTTTTTATGCTTTTTTCTTTTTTTTTTCTTTTTTTTTTTTATTGAGTTTTTTCCTAGCTTTTTGCAATGTTTTTGGATTTTCTACTTTTCTGATTTTTTTGGATTTTGACTATTTTCTGCTATATAATGGACTGCTGAAAGATCAAGCATAGAAGCACTTGAGATGCAAGATATTTACAGGACCAAGGACTGGATCTCCCTCTCATGTTATAATCTAATAAGCTTTAGACCCAAACTTTCTTTTGATTATGAAGGGCCCCAACTAGTTAGGCTCAAATTTTCCTTTCTTTTCATGGTTATGGATGTTCTTCATGTTGTGATGTAGGATGAGACCACCAACCTCAAACTGGCGAGGTTTGATCTTCTTGTTGAACTGAAGGCGGAGGTGATTTTGATACACGTGGAGGTGGTTTAGGGAATTGAGGCATCTCTCATTGAGGAGTTCAAGCTCTTGCAAGCGAGAAACTTTGTATTCTTCTTTGGACAACATACTATTGAGAGAAACTATGAGGGAAGGGAGCTCAATTTGAATGGCTAGAACAACCTCGGTACCACAGACAAGGGAAAATGGAGTGGATCCAGTGGGAGTACGAATGGAAGTGCGATAGGCCCAAAGGGGTGGATTAAGGAAAAGATCTCAATCACGGCTAGGATCATAGACTATTTTCTTGAGGATTTTGAGGATAGTTTTATTTGTAGCCTCTACTTGACCATTACCTTGCGGGAAATACTTGGAAGAGGTATGGTGGGTAATGCCAAATTTTCTACACAGCTCTATGACATCCTTGTTTTTAAAAGGTCCTCCATTATCAGTGATGATGTCTTGAGGAATGACATAGAGATAGATAAGGTAGTTCAAAATAAACTTCAAAATATTTTTTCCAGTATTGTAGGTAAGAGGGAGAGCTTTGACCCATTTGGTAAAGTATTAAGTGGTGGAAAGGATGCATTAATGGCCTTTGAAAGAATTGGGGAAAATATGGCCAAGTAGGTCTAGGCCCCAGTGGGAAAAGGGCCAAGGGGTGATGGTGGGATGAAGGGATTGGGAGGGAGCATGTATCAAATCACCATGTTGCTGACAAGGCACGCATTTATTCACATAGTTATAGGCATCCTACACCATGGTAGGCCAATAGTATCCAATGCGTAACAAGTGTTTTGGCCAAAGTGAGTCCACTAGAATGGGCCCCACAAATTCCTTGATATACCTCCTCTAAGGAAATTTTTGCTTCATCAAAATTCAGACACCTTAGAAGAGTTCCATCGAATTACTTTTAGAATAGTGTATCATTGAGGATTATGTAACAAGAAGCAAGGCGAATGAAGGTTTTTCGTTGATTAGGTGTTAAGTCAAGTGGGGTATTTTTGTCACTAAGATAGGAATAGATTTCTTGATACCATGGGAATTAGGATCAGAAATTTCACACACCATTTCAAATTTTGGTTGGTCACAAGAAGGGACTATAAGATTATCAACAAGAAACTCGCACCGTGCACTGTGTTTTGGCATCGTAATCATGGACCCGATGGTATCCATTGCGTCAACTGCTTTGTTGTTAGTGCCCAGAATTTGTTGGAAGACCAAGTCACTAAAATTTTTCTTAAGGTCTTCAATTGTGTAGCAATAGTCAATCATCTTATCATCCTTCATTTGATATTCATTGAGAATTTGTTTGATAACCAATTGTGAACTGCCTAATACTAACAAACTAAGAATCTTCCATTGTATGGCTTGACAAAGTCCAAGTACAAGGGCTTCATATTCTGCAATATTGTTAGTGTAAGGAAATTGTAATTTATAGGACTTAGGGATAAGATCCCCTTGCGGTGTAACAAACAAGATTCCTACCCCCGATCCTTTGTGAGTAAATGATCCATAAAAATAAATTTTCCATGGGATACTCGGGGAAAGATTGAGGACTTATTCATTTGGAAAATTTATGATTAGTGGATTCTTTCCATCAATAGGTGCTTTAGCTAATTGAACCACAATGACTTGTCCTTTTATAGCTTTCTGATCCACATAAACAATGTCAAACTCACTGAGGATCATAAGCCATTTCATCCTACGGCCAGTAAGAGAAATTCTTGACAGGAGATACTTGAGTGGATCAATCTTAGCAACAAGGTGAATCTTATGATTGAGCATATAATGCCATAATTTTTGTGTGCAAAAGACAACAGCCAAACATACCTTTTCAATGAGGGAATAATTCAACTCATAACCAATAAGTGTCTTTTTGAGGTAATAAATTGCTCGTTCTTATCTAGTGTCATCTAGTTGTGACAAAAGAGCACCCAATGAAACCTTTATAGCGGATATGTACAAAATTAGAGGATAGCTAGAAATAGGTGGCACCGACATGGGTGGATTAGCGAAATATCCTTTTAATTTCTCAAATGTGTTTTGACATAGGAAATCCCAATGGAACTTGATATTCTTGCACAGAAGATGAGAAAAGGGATGCACTTTATCTACTAGCTATGACATGAACCTCTTGATAGACTCGAGTTTCATTTGTAAGTTGCATAGTTGTTCTAATGTTTTAGGTCATCGCATTTCTAGGATGGCTTTTACTTTCTTTGGATCCACTTCTATTCTATGTCGTGACACAATGTATCCCAACAACTTACCAGATTTAAGTCCAAAGACAGGCTTCTTAGGATTTAATCAAAGCTTATATTTCTCCAATCACCCAAACTTTGTAGTGAGGATGGGATTGTGTGATTCTTGTATCTTGAATTTTCCCAAAAGATCATCTACATAGTCTTCCATGATGACATGCGGGAGATCATGAAAAATGGTAGTCATTGCTTGTTGATATGTTGCTCCAGCATTCTTAAGACAAAAGAGCATCACCTGATAACAAAAGGTACCCCAAGGTGTTGTGAATGCATTCATTTCTTGATCTTAAGGTGCTATTTTTATCTTATTATAATTAGAGAAACCATCCATGAGGGAAAACATCTCATGTCCACTAATCAAATCCACTATAATGTCAATATTGGGAAGTGGAAAATCATCCTTAGGACATGCAAGGTTCAAGGCTCTGACAACTGTACAAATGCGGATGCCCCCAATATGTTTTCCTACTAGTACAATGTTGGAGACCCATTTAGGATAGTCTATAGGCCAAATCACTTCTACATCAAGCATCTTCTGAAGCTCTGCTTTGCATAGCAATGCTACTTGAGGATGCATCTTGCAGAGTTTTTTTTGACAGGTTTTAGGTTAGGATCCATGATAAGATGGTGCATGAAAAGATCTGTATCTATCCCAGGTATGTCTTTGTAGGTCCACAAAATGTTTATTATATGCTTTTGAATAAATGCAGTCATGTCATTTTTATCCTTCTCATTGAGAGATACTGCAATGTAGGTGATTTGTGGATCCTCTTCTGTACCAAGATTGATCAGGATAGTGTCTTCAATGATCATGGAGGATGTTTTTGGTTCTGATGATATGAATGGAAGGTCACCTTCTCCCTCCTCTAGCACCTCGAAAAGGTTTTCACTAGAGGATGCGTCCTTTATTTTATTTATTTCTTCATCTGAAGGTGCCTGTGAGAGGTTTTCACCAGGGGATATTTTTTGTGTTTTCACTTTTGCGACTAAGAGAATTGACCTGGCTACCAAAGTAGGCTTGATCATTATAGTGGATCTGATGCTTGTATTCTTGAGGATTCTTAAGTCCAAAGAGAGATAATACTACCTCATCCGAATCACAAATGTCTAAATCTGGTGGTGAATCTTGTTGATCGCAGTCAATTAGTTCAGGGTTTGTGAGGGGAAGGTGAGGGGATGAAAGGTTGGGTTGTGTAATGGTGAGGATATGAGTAAAGTCATCAAGGTCATCTTCAACATATTGGAAAGGGACTTTGAAAAACTCCTTTTCGGTCTCTAAATCTTATGTGGCTAAACAATCATCCTTGGTGAAGTTACTCTTAGTTTCTACGGAGCCCAATCCTTGTCCTCGAGGATAGCCATGTGTTGTGACAATTTTCTTCTTACCAGTTTCATTTACACCAAGTCCAGTGTCATGATATCCCATGCCCTCAATGATTGGAGTAGCCTTGATGTACTTTCCTTCAGGGAATATCACTACTTTTTCTTCTTCTTCATTTTAGAGCCAATCAAGGGCACTAGATTCCATGTTCTCATCTGATAAAGACCCCCAATGTTCAAAAGTGGTCTTTTTACATTGCATGAGGTATTTTTCCTTAGAGGGAGTTAGCAGTGATGGTCTCCCATAGGAATTTGGCGATAGGAGTTTTCTGATGCATAGAGTACTTTCAAATTTGTATTCTCCCATACCTTGATCCGTAAAAGTGATCTTATTTTTAGACTCATGGATTTTGTCTTCAGTGACCTTTTCTTTTCCTTTGGATTGATCAAGTGGTGTCTCTTATGTCTTTTATGTAGCTGAGGAGGTTTTATGAATAGATATATCTTTCTCGAAAGGTCGACTGTACTCATTCAATGGAAAATAATTTGATTATTTTCCTTCTAGTCTCTTGAAGTATTGAAATGGTTTAGGGTCTCTTGGAATTGTGATCTCTCTACCATGTTGTGGAAGTTTGAGGCATTGATGGTTAGTAGAGGGTACAAATTTGATAGCATGTATCCAGGCTTGACCCAGAAAGATGTTATATCATCGATCTAGGTCCAGCACATGACAAACAGTTTCAATTAGGGTCAGGCCCACTTGTAGAGGCATTGTGAACAAACCTTTTGTTTCTCTTTCTTTGCCATCATAAGCCTTTATTTATTGTCGACATCTAGAAGGTCCTCAGAAAGACCGATGTTTCGAATCATTTTCAATGTACACAAATTTAGGCCAGATCCATCATCTATAATGACTCATTTGATTTTAGTGTTTTGGATTTTGGCTTCGATGTGGAGGGACTTATTATGGTGAAGTTCAGGACCACGAAAGTCCTTTTCATTGAAAAAAAGATGCTCTTATGCATCTAAATTCCCAATCATGGCTTGGAACTAGGTAGCATTGATATTTTCAGGAACACAGGATTCATTCAGAGCATTCTAAAGGACTTCTTTGTGAACATGCGAGGTACATAGAAGTTATAGGAAGGATATTTGTGTAGGCATCTTTCCTAACTGGGCTAATAGGTAATAATGTGAGGTAGGCCAGGTAGCAGTAGACGGTGTAGCTAGTGGTTTTGCAAATGTAGAGGGATTATCGGTAGCTTCGATAGTGACTCTGGGTCTGCATGTGGTAGAATTGTAATTAGAAGCTTTGAGAATTATGGTATTGACATGGGTTTTAGATTCTTCAATGCATCCACTAAGAGCGTCAAAACAAAAGATATCATTTTCTTCTAGACTTCCACACGTTTGATCATTGGCTATGATAGTGTTGGTGGAGTAATCAATGGGATCCTATTAGATGCATTGTTTTGATTATGTTGTAGAAAATTTTGGTTGTAGACCTTTAGCTTTGCATTGGATGAGGAAGCATTCTAGCCTTTGACTTTGATTTTTCCATCATCAATAAGATCTTGCACAAAGCACCTCATTTTCATGCATTTCTTGGTATCATGTCCTTTGATGTGATGATAATCATAGTATTCATTTTCTCTATACCAAGCAGGCTTGGGTTGATTCTCATCAAAAAGCCGATTATTTGGATAGACTATCATTCCTTGATCTGCAAGTTGTTTGAATATCACATCCAATGGTTCCACAAATGTTGTGAATTGTCGTCGTTGCTGATTATTGTTATTATCATTGTTGTTGTTGTTGTTATTATTGCGAGGGAACAAATAAGATTGATTGCGCGGTTGAGATTGTTGTGATCGATTGTTATTATGATTATTTAATTAATTATGATTCTGATTGTTATTATGATTTTGATTCTAATTGTTTTTGCAATTTTTTTAATTAGTTTTGTTGGACTTTTGAACATTCTGAACATGTTTAGCATCAGTCACTCCATCGTTGACAACTCCTTTGCTTTTACTCTAGAATTTTGGTTTGTCATTGTTGGAAGGATTATAGTGTTTGATTCTACCTTTTTGCAAAAGCCCATCTTCAATGTATTTTCCCTTCTTGACAAGGGATTCAAAAGTGTTAGGTGAAGCCATTTTCATTTGGAATGACATCTTGGGGACCAAGTTCTTTTTGAAGATGTAAATCAATTGATTATCTCGTACTTTGCATGGCATACGATTTGTGATATGTATCCATCATTGTAAAAATCTATCAAAGGTTTCACCATTTTTTTGCTTGGTATTGCAAAAATTGTTGAGTGTTGCTTGATGTTCAATGTTATATGAATATTGTCCAACAAATTTCTCTGCAAAATCAGAGAAAGTAGAGATTGACCCATAAGGAAGGGCCATGAACCATTCTAAATTTGCGCCTCCAAGACTCCTAGTGAAGAATCTCTTTAGGTAATTTTTGTTAAAGGAAACTTCTTGACATGCAATGTGAAACTCTTTGAGATTTTGTAGGGTACATGTCTCTCCCTTTTATTTCTCTAATTTAGGGATCTCAAAGTTTGGGGGGAATGGTTGCATTGTGATAGACTTATTGAAGGGATAGGGACAAATATCATCAAAGGAAAACTCTTTTTTGCCCCCATTCTACAAACCATACACTAGACTTTTGAGCTCATTAACTTTCTGGGAAAAATTCAGAGCATTGTGTGGAATATTTTGTGGCCCATACGCTTGTCCTCCTCCAAATTATGCAGTTAAAAACCCAGTGGAGGTCATACCGACTGTAGAAGGGTTTATGTATTGGTAAGCTTCTAATTTATTGATTGTAGACATCTTCATGCCGATTTTTGGGAATGTAGATGATGTAGATTGAGGTATGGAGATCTACCCTATGTTGTTGACATTAGCACTTGTACCTTGAGAGGTTTTTTTTTTGTGAGTGCTATTGTGTGAAGTAATGTTGGGAAAAACATTTAGGATCTTTTGTATTTGTTAGTTGGTCAATTGAACTATTGATGTAGCTATTGATACATGTCTTGATGTGGGAACTGATGTAGAGGTCTTAGTAGTAGCTTCCTTACTAGCATCACGTGATGATATTGCATTTGAATTGGAGTTTGTGGTCATACTTGTGGCAGTTGTAGCTTTAGTGATGTTACAAGTGAAAAGTGATTTGTCAAAATCAACAAGCACCGTATTGCCGTTTCGAATGAGGTTCAAGAATATTTCTCCTCTATTTTGACTACATGTCTTTTCAACCATTTCTAAGTTATATGGATCCCTAAGAAAATCATTCACTTGTGTAGGTCTCTCTTCTTGATCCACTAACTCAATTTATTTGGGCATATTTGTTATTTAGTCTATTTGTGTCGCATGGCCTTGAAATAATTGATTAACAAAAGGATTCTCCTTGTAAAAGGAAGTGTTGAGTGTTGCATGCCTCATGTTTCTAGCTTGGGATTGAGTAACTACCATACAATGGCAAACTTAGAAGAATGAAATATGAGAAATGTGAGATTGAAAGATGAAAGTGGATGGAGAAAAGGTCTTGTTCTTGGATTGATTTGATTTTGATTGATCGGATTGGATTGATTCATTCTTGATTAAGGATTGATTGATGATTTATTTTTATTTAAAGGTTTTAGAACAAAACCTAGGTATAACAAGACCTTGTGAAATTAAAAACACAAAGGATTAAATTGGATGATATCTTTTCCTACTTGAAGATAGACTTGTGATCTCAATAAAAATAGGACATTACCAATAAATTTAAATTACTTGAGATGGAATAGTGGTCTACAAGAAATGTTGTGTTTGTCTAAGGATGAAGGTCTGCAATACTTTTGATTAAGGTCATTCAACCTAAGAAAGGATTGATTTGATTTTGATTTGATTTCAAGTCCAAAGAGGCTTGATTCGATGCTCTAAAAGAGAGTGTGATGTGTGATGATGATGGAAGAATGAGAAATTGATTTTAGAAACAAGAGGTTGATCTAGTCATATTTCTCAAGGGTGATGAAAGCACGATTTACGCGATATTTAGCTATGAAATTGCAAACTTTGTTGTTGTACATGATGGCATCAATTTTCTTGTAATATTTGATTTCTTACATGATCGATTGGGTAATGTTTTGGTATTCCTTGGATTTGTGATTGGTCTCTTTCTATTCTTGATAAATTGGGGGAACTGAAAGCTTAACTTTCTTGTGCTTCTTGGAATTGTTCATGTCCTATAGAAAAAAATTTGATTTTGAATGAGAAACTAAATGTTTTAGGACAAATGGTTTTAGGATCCCATAAAAGACCAAATTTAGGATGTTTTGGCAAATTTTGAAGCTCACCGTTTTGAAGCGGAGATGACAGTCTTAGACGTAGATAGCAATTGCAGGTCGTAGATGGTGAAATTACATAGACGGTGATCTGTAAGGATGGCAATTCCAGAGTGGAGATGACAGTCTGTAAGAAGGACAATATTTTGATAATTAGGCAAATTTTGATCTCAGTATAGTTTTTAGTAGATTTTTTCAATGGCAAGAACCAGTTTCATCATAGTTGAACCAGAAAATAACAAGCACGTGTCTTGAAAACAATCCAACAAGGGAAAAAGAAACCTTGGAGGATACAAGCAGGTGTGACAAATTAATTTCTTAAGGATTTTCTTCGTGTTTTGATTTTTAAATGTTCTTCAAGCACTTCAAACACAGCCTACCCAAGGAAATTATTGTAGCATGAAAATATTTGCCTGTTAAATTAGGCACACACACAAGAGCTAATCAGAATATGGTTGTCACCAAGAACGCAATGGCTCCATTCATGATGTCATGTTAGCTGACTCCAAATGCTCAAGGTGGCACAAATGTATGAGTGATCTTGGGGAAGTTACTATCTTCCTTGCACAAACATTATCACCTTTCGGGATTGAACTGGGTGGGCCTCTAGTTTAACAATTCTCAGTAAGGTCCTCCATTTGTGGCTACCCCTTGTAGTTTTGTAAGAAATTTAAGGCCTATATCCCTACAAGCACCCAAAATGTATAGTCTCACAAGCGAGATTCAAACCTCTCAGCCCTACGCAAGTTGAATGTATTCCCCTTGCAATCTTGTAAACAAGATTGAGACCAAGATGGCCCTACAATCGCCCAGTCAAGTGTAGTCTTGCGTAGAAAGATTTAGGCAGCAAGGCCCTACAAATGAAGGAGCATTAGAGATATAAATAGTCATGTTTATCCTCTCTTTGGATTGAAGAAATATTTTGATTATATTGAGGTGGAGTATCCAGGTCTGCTTGTTCCCCACTTGGGTCATTCTCAAAAGATTGCTCTCTTGGCAGGACCTCTAAAGGATTAACATAAAGGAATGGATTGGTGAAAAAAGGGGTCTAGATTTATGATTTTCCCACAAGGGGAAAAGAGAATAGTCTCCTACCCAATGTCGTTTTCTCCCAAGCAGATAAAAAACTTTGTTCTTTCCCAAAAAGATTTATTTGTCTAAAATAAAATAAACATGTCTAGGTTTTTAATCATCCAAAAAGAAGAGATCATACTCCCCTAATTATTATTTTTAATCACACAAACAATATTATAATTAATCTAGGTGCCTAAAAATAATATGCTAAGAAGTACGATCTTTTGATCAAATGATAAGACAACCTACAAGAACACAAGTGAGTAGTTTGAATGCTTATATCCTCTCTCGACATCCTACAACACACAAAGTCGGTACTTTGATATTTGTGATCTTCAGAAATGATGTTGTAAAACCTCAAAAAATATTAGTAACTCAAAAAATTAGACTGGAAATGATGAAAACTATGAATTTGTGTAGATGACAGTGATAGGGCACAGATGGTGGATCTACGCAAATGGTTGTTTATAGGTACAAACACCGAAACAACAATATGTGTAGATGGTAAAACTAAATCACAGATGGAAGTTTGTAAAACACAGAACTTTATACCTGCATAAGATGCTGAAATGCGTAGACAGTGATCTCAGGCCATAGATGGTGAATCTTTAGAGATGGTGAAAGACTTGTGCAAATGGAAAAACATAAAGGGTTAACTTAGTCGAAAAAAACTTTAGTTAAAAAAAAATTCATTTTCACATATTTTGCCAACATTTAACTCTTAAAAATTGATACCCTGTCAGAAGATAGAGAATTAAAATCTCAAAATATGTTAAAAATGTGTTTTAAACAAAGTTAAACTAAAGTTCTTTTTAATAGGCAAAGATGCTAGTTTTAGAGCGTAGGTGGCGAAACTGCGCAGACGGTGATTGGTGTAGATGGAAGTCTAGAAACACAGATGGCAGTCTCAGATCAGAGATGAATCTATGTAACACTTTTCTAGAATCACAGAAAAATACGGTGATTTTCAAAATTTTGAAATTATAAGGGACGTGGGTCCCACCGGGCATGCCAAAATGTATGTGATATAAAGTTATACGTCCAAAACAATCACTAAAACATGCAAACATAATGATTATTCATTAGATTCAATAAGGGTTAACATATTCAAGAAAAATATTAAAAAGACAAGAAGTTTACACCACAACCTCCGATGAGCCAAACAAGTGCACCCAAGACTTGTTGATTTTCTCTTAGAGATATTTGTGGGTGTGCTCTCCCAACACAATAAACTAAATCCCACTAATGATAAAAAATTCAAGCTAAGTGATCAAAGAGTGAAGAACTCAAGAACAAGTATTGAGAAACTTGTCTCAATCTCTCACCATGATTGAGAATGCAAGATTAAAACTAAGATGGTATGCATGAGATTGAAAATAGAAACTAAGATTTATTCCATTAATCCTAATATGTTACATCTAAATTCAAACTTGAACTAAAAACATGAAAGTGAACTAAAATATTGAAATGCTTAAAGAGTTCTAGAGCTAAACTAGCATGATAACAATGCAAAATTGAGAGATGGATTTGCTCTTGGCAAGAGCTCTATTTATAGCTTTTTGAGGGAAGGGAAGGTCTTGGATGAGGTGGAGCACATGTGGCATCCACATAGATGCCACATGGAGGACACAAGGGAAAAAGGACATGCCATACAAAAAGTCAAACTCAAGCCTTTAAGGTTTAAATGGCTGAAGGTTTCTCAAACATGTGTGAACATTAGCCCTTCGAGAATGCAGTGGGGGATAAAAAGGTGGCTACATTTAAGGAAGTTGGGTGGATTCCTTGGGATGGGTTTCTCACACATGTGTGACCAACTTATTAGCACTTAAAAGGTGTAGGAATCACCTTTTTAGCCTAATAAGTTGGATTAATTAGCAAGTAGCTTAATTAGGATGAGAGTGATGGGTGGTAGGGTAGGTTTCTAGGTGGGGTTGAAGATTAATTCAAATTAAATTTAAATTAATCAGGGTTTATAAGATTGTTAGAAAATCAATTAAGAGGTTGATGATTTGAATGGTCGAGGGCTCTGCAAGTGGTTTCTCCCCCGCATGTGCTTTGGAGATCTTCACACCTTGCTATCCCTATGTGTTCTTTTTTATGATTTTTGTGGTTTTTAGTGTCACTTTCTTTTTCTTTTTTTTTGTGCCCCTGTTCTTGTTTGGCTTGTCATGTATGTTTTTTCTATCAGGTGTCATTTAGGGCTCGGTCATTTCCTTTCCTGGGCTTGTATTCCTTGTATGTAAAATGATACCACAGGAAATCATTTCATGGCAAGGCAAGAGGATAATCATCCAAAGGACAAGGAGAAGCCAAATAACAATCATGCCAAGGATAGCCAGAATCATCCCTGTGCTAGCAATGAAGATGGTTGGGGCACTTGTGACTCTAGAGGATCGAAGCCATCATATAAGGCCATGGTTTCAGAGGGGTCGACACCCAAGTGCCCAAATTATGCACATTTTGATATTTGTTTGAATAGAAAGGATGTGGGAGATAGAGGAGTCTAGCCCAACCCCAATGGAAATAGACATGGAGACAATGTAGAACCAGGTAGTCCCTGCAATCTTGGCAGAGAAAAAGTGAAGAACCCTAATCTTACTGGTAAAACCATTTCTCTGTCACCAAATGAGGACATGTCAAATGCTATAAAGGAGGAACAAATTAGGCTTAAAAACATTACAATTTTTTTTGTATGCATGGATGTTAAATTCCTTCCCACATGCAAATTTCTAGATGATTGGATAAATAATGTATGGGGGAAAAAGCTTGGTATTGGTGTAATTTTTTGCAGAATGATTCAGAGAGGATTATTTGTGGTGTTTTTTAAAAATCATTCTATGCAAGAAAAGGTGTTAAACAAAAGATTTTGGTACGTAATTCAAACCATGTTCAGAGCATTACCCTAGTCTCCCAAAGGTAACCATGAGAATGTTATCTCTTAATCCTCTCCATTTTGGGTAGAACTCAAAGGCATCCAACCAGAATTTTGACCCTTCATACCTTAGTTGTTCAAACGTCTAGGCTCTGCTCTACAAATTGAAGATACCAAGATCACTCTCCCACACCTTAATTCCCGCATTCTCTTGGCTCCCTCACTGGGGATCTCATTCTTGGACAACATATCACTGGATTTTGATGGAGATGCCTTCCAATGGGAGATATCTAAACTTGGGGACATTGGTGCACGTTTTCATTGTAAGTTAAATGGCCATAACAAGAATGATTACCCTCTTCTTAAAAATATCCAAAAATACTTTTAGACTGGTAATAATAATGGTAGCCAACCTAACCCCAATATCACCACAGCCACTGTTGATTCCCAAGATGACACCTTTGTTACTCTCAACAATCCTCTGTTTGATGAGGAATATGAAGTGAGACATGCTAACTTGCCTACTTTTGGAACCCCGTAGAGGAATTCTACTATTCCCCAGTATATCCTCGTACCTAGATAAAAAGTTAATGATGATAGCTCTGGTACCAAAAATGCCAAGCAGATTGCATTGGCTAGAATAAATGGAGAGGCTTTAAAACATAAGGAGATCTACACACCCAAGACATATCTAGGACAGAATGAAGCCTCTGATGTCTCTATACCTACAAAAAATGTTGATGATGCTAATTTTAATAAGGAACTCATTACTATCCCCGAGTGCATGGATGAGGGGTTCATTGAAGTCATTTATAAAAAGAAAAAAGAAAAGACATATGAAAGAAATAATAGCCTCAAAAATAATGATAGGACTAACAAAAGAAAGGGAAATGAGATCCCTGAATTTTTCACCAGACTATGTAGAAACACAACACCCTTAATTGGTCAATGATGAAGATACATATTAATAGTTGGAATGTGAGAGGCATGGAAATGTCGGACAAAAGATATATTGTAAGAAGATGGTGTAACAATATTCCTAGTAAAGTGTATCATCTTAAAATGGAAGCACTTCCATGTTAAGAGAATTTAGCCCTCCTTAGGGGATTTTTTTGGCCTCCATCATACCGTCCCCTCCTTTCAGCATCATCTTCTACTTCTATGCCTATTTAGGACACTGATTGGGCTAAATTTGGAAATTTGTCGGTTCTCGGAAGTAATCCAAAATTCATTTCCCGCTTCTGGGTCGACTGTTTTGGGGTTCCGAAGCAGTAAATCTTAAATTATATTTAATATAGGTCCTCTTCTAGGGGCATAGGTCTAATTGGAATTTAATTCTCCTATGTCATCCTCCTTAGAATATTGTTCCCTAATTTCATATAAAAGGAAGCCTTCTCCTCTCATTTTCTCTAAGTCTTCCAAGTGCAAAAATCTCTAACCAAGATTTTGTTCAAGCATCCATTGTTCTACATGTTTTTAAACTCTCAAGGTGTTCAATTCTTCCTCCCAAGAATTCAATTACTCCATTAAAGATCAAGGATTCAAGCTCTCAAGCCTTTGAAGGGATTTGGTTCAAGCATTCAAGATTTATCATTCAAGCCCTAGATCTAGCCATCATGATGGTGTGATCTTCCTTCAAGATCCTTTGTGCATTCTCAAAACTCTTTCATCATCTGTTCAAGGTGGATTCCAAGCATACAATCATGGAGGTTTATGGTTTCTAAATTCCATGCTTTCATATCTACATACTTGCTTACATTTTAATTGCAATTACATACCTATTCAATATCATAGCTCAATTGTTAGATTCAATTCTACTACTTGCTAGCATTCTTATTTCAATTATTGATTTCAAGGTTAATTCCTAAATTGGTGTTTGACTAAGGAAAAACCCTCCCCCCAAAAAAAAAAAAACTCTTTTTCTTGTAGGTACAGGTTCAGAATAGTTGATTTGAGACCAGATTTGGATACCCTTTTTGACTTTCTTTCGGACGACGCGAACAGATTTTCTGTCAGACCTGTGCAGGTTAGGGTTGACATTATTGGGTTAGGGTTGACATTTGTGGGTCAAGGTCAACCTTTTTCATAAGATGACATCGGAATGGAAAAATATTTCTGGGTTTTTTTCATCTCTATGTTTCCGTTCTAGATCATACTTCGATTTTTCCAAAAACTGAGTACAGACCTCAGAAAATAGCATTCTTTGATCTGCAATATTTCAAGGTTAGTACTTTTCTATCATTCATTTCAATTCAAATACTTAATCATTCTAAATCTATCACACACTTACATTCATTCCAAAACACATTTTACGAGGGAAACCTAGGATCTCCTTCTTTATTCTTATTTCCAATAGATTGATTCATTTATGCATTGATCCTTTTTCGGTTGATCAATTTGGATCCTTCCTTTTGTGCATTTGAGAATAAAGGGGAATATCTTATCTTTCCCTCCACTCTAAACATTAATTGTAAGGTGATAAGTGATTTGAGTATCAAAACACTCTTATTCCATTAACATCAATTTTCTCCTTTACATTTTGGTGAACCCGCGATAGACAACTCTTTCTTTTTTGTGTTAGATTTACATTTCACATTAGATCTTGCATGCATATAGAAGTAGGTTTTATTTTATGCTCTTGCATTTATATTTAAAAATTCATAAAAATCACAAAATTTCTTTAAAAATACAAAAACATTTACATTTTTCATTGTGTTCAACATGTATGATTTTTGTTTTGAATACTTTGATGAGGCTTTTATTACAAAAAAGGATAGATCCCCTAATGAGGTACATGGAAGTGAGGATGAAATTTATTCAAATAAGATCTCCATTGATCCTATTCCTATTTTATCCTCCTCTACAATCTCTTCAATTGACCTTTACCATAGAATTGAGTTAATGATAGATGTTACTTCTTCTCCTAATATATGTCTTTTCTATGAGCCTACTTTAGAATACAATTCTTTCCTCTTTAGGGATCAAGCTTTAGGTACTCCTACAATGTGCTTTATTGATAGGGAGGATAATCCTCCTATTTGGGATGAACCTTTGGATTTGGATGTTGATTACTCTCTTCCTCATGAAGCCATTATGGGT
>MU223194.1:1995115-2036293 GCA_018584345.1 Thuja plicata
CTTATGTAGTCATGTATGTTTTCTATGATTAGTTTCTCTTTACTTCCATATCTTTATGTATGTATGTTGAGTTAGAATCCTTGGTTTGGGGGCTCATATCCCTAACTTAGTGATATTCTACCTCATTTCAATCCACCAGGATCTCTTTCTTCTAACTTTACCATGAGCACATTCAATTTTTGTACTCCCACTAAAGTGGGGGCTTAATGTATCATCTTAAAATGGAAGCACTTTCATGTTAAGAGAATTTATCCCTCCTTAGGGGATGTTTTTGGCCTCCATCATACTATCCCCTCCTTTCAGCATCATCTCCTACTTATGTGCCTATTTAGGACCCTAATTGGGCCTCTTCGGGCACCTTCTATCCCACCTGGCACTTTTTCTAGGGGTTCTAACCCCCTAGGTCAAGGTTGACCTCAACCTTAACCTAGGTCAGGGTTGACCTTTTCCTCGACCTAGGTCAGGGTCAACCTCGACCTCGACCTGGGTCCCCCTTTCAAATTTGGAAATTTGTCAGTTGTCGGAAGTAATCCAAAATTCATATCCCACTTCTGGGTCGGTTGTTTTGGGGTTCCGAAGTAGTAAATCTTAAATTATATTTAATATAGGTCCTCTTCTAGGGGCATGGGTATAATTTGAATTTAATTCTCCTATGTCAACCTCCTTATCAGATTGTGCCCTAATTTCATATAAAAGGAAACCTTCTCCTCTCATTTTCTCTAAATCTTCCAAGTGCAAAAAGCTCTAACCAAGATTTTGTTCAAGCATCCATTGTTCTACATGTTTTCAAGCTCTCAAGGTGTTCAAGTCTTCCTCCCAAGAATTAAATTACTACATTGAAGATCAAGGATTCAAGCTCTCAAGCCTTTGAAGGGATTTGGTTCAAGCATTCAAGATTTATCATTCAAGCCCTAGATCTAGCCATCATGATGGTGTGATCTTCCTTCAAGATCCTTTGTGCATCCTCAAAACTCTTTCATCATCTCTTCAAGGTGGATTCCAAGCATACAATAATGGAGGTTTATGGTTTCTAAAGTCCATGCTTTCATATCTACATACTTGCTTACATTTGTATTGCAATTACATACCTATTCAATATCATAGCTTCATTGTTAGATTCAATTCTACTACTTGCTAGCATTCTTATTTCAATTATTGATTTCAAGGTTAATTCATAAATTGGGATTTGACTAAGGAAAACCCCTCCCCCACAACAAAAAAACCTCTTTTTCTTGCAAGTATAGGTTTAGAACAGTTGATTTGAGACCAGATCTGGATACCCTTTTCGGATTTCTTTCGGATGGCGTGAACAAATTTTCTGTCAAACTTGTGCAGGTCATGGTCAACATTATTGGGTCAGGGTTGACATTTGTGGGTCAAGGTCAACCTTTTTCATAAGATGACATCAGAACATAAAAATATTTCTGGGTTTTGTTCATCTATGCATTTCCTTTCTGGATCATACTTCAGATTTTCCAGAAACTGAGTACAAACCTCATAAAATAGCATTCTTTGATCTGCAATATTTCAAGGTTAGTACTTTTCTATCATTCATTTCAATTCAAATACTTAATCATTCTAAATCTATCACACACTTACATTCATTCCAAAACACATTTTAAGATGGAAACCTAGGATCTCCTTTATTCTTATTTCCAATAGATTGATTCATTTATGCATTGATCCTTTTTGGGTTGATCAATTTGGATCCTTCCTTTTGTGCATTTGAGAATAAACGGGAATATCTTATCTTTCCCTACACTCTAAACATTAAATGTAAGGTGATAAGTGATTTTAGTATCAAAACACTGTTATTCCATTAACATCATTTTTCTCCTTTACATAAAGATATAATTTGTTTAAAAGAGATTAAGGTTACTGGATACCAAGCCTTTAATGTACTTAAGCTTGTCTGGGACAGCTCCAAATGCTTATACTCTAATCATGATAGAGGGAAAGGGGGTCTTGCAACTCTAATCATCCCCTTATGGAGTGACAAAATCATAGCTCATGGACTATCACCATGCGACAGAGCTTTGTGGATTATCTTAAACAACAATGACACAAGTTTAGGGATATGCAATATCTATGCCCCCAATGGTTATAGAGATAGAGGATAAATCTGGGAGTGGCTGGCCTCCAACCTACCTGAGGCTGCTTGGACATTTTTTGGGGACTTCAACATGATCGAGTCTCCTAGGGATAAAGAAGGAGGAGAAAATTTTGAGTGGAAAGGAAATGAATATTTCTTTTGGGCCAGGTTTAAGAGGTATTTTTTTTATCTATGATCCTATGGAAGGACTGAAAGGTAATGGAGAGGGCATTTGGTTTACTTGGTGCAATAACCAGAGTAGCAAGTCTAGGATCTACGGTAGACTTGATAGAGTCTATATTAAGTTGCTTGACATTGGGATGATATATCATCAAGTTCAACTCCTCGTTGTTGTCTCTCCTGCTAGCATTACAAGATAAGGGAGATAATTTTAATTTGGAAAAGGAGCTGATTGTACTAAGGGGAAACTTAGAGCTATACAACAATACAAAATCCAGGGTCAAAAGATTAGGGCCAAGGCCAACTAGATTAAATAAGGAGACAAAGGGACAAAATATTTTTTCAACATTATCAGAGAAAAATAGAGAAAAGAAATGATTACTGGTATACAGACAGTTGACGGACTTAGCAGTGATAATAACACTATTAAGGACACTTTTGTGGAATTCTATAAAAATCTATTCAGTTCTGAACACAATGAAGGAAACTTCACTTGTATGGCATAATGCATTAGCATCATCCCAAAAAAAATCAACAAAGAGCAATATTACAATTTAAGCAAGGAAATCTCCATCCTAGAAATTGAGGAGGCCATTGGGGCCCTAGCTAATGGGAAATCACTAGGAATTGATGGCCTACCTATTGAATTCTTCAAAGTCAACAATGAATGGATATCAGTTGAACTCCTTGAACTATACATATATGCATTTGATGTAGGTACTTTGGGGAATAATGTCAATAGAGGTCTTATTAAACTCCTCCCTAAAGAAGGTGACAAAACCCAAGTCAAAAATTGGAGACCAATTACACTACTAAATATGTCATACAAATTGATAGCCAAGATATTAGCAAAAAGGGTCTCTCAAGTACTTATTGATATCATCTCTATCACTCAAAAAGGCTTCATTAAAGGCAGGTACATTCTTAAAAACCTCATTACTAGTTGGGAGGCTATGCATTGGGCCAAAGATAATAAACAGAATGTTGTTGTGATTCTCCTTGATTTTGAAAAGTCTTATGATAGGATTGAATGGCCCTTTATTCTAGCCATGTTAGAAAAAATGGGATTCCTGGAGTTCTTTTACAGATGGGTTAAAGTACTGTTCAAGGACTCTAATACCTTTGTATAAGTCAATGGAGATATTTCATAACCCATCCCCCTTGCTAGATATATTAGATAAGGATGCCCTCTTTCCCTGGCCCTCTATGTGATTAATGCAGATGCAATAACCTATATTCTAAAAGCCTCTAAATTTGGACCTCCCATCAAAGGTATTTCCCTGCCTAATCAAGATAGTTTGTTCATTGAGCAGTTTGTTGATGACACTACCCTCTTTTTGGAGCTCTTTGAGCAAAACTTTGATAGAGTGGTGAATAGGATTCATATTTTTTGTATGGCCTCTAGAGCTAGAATAGCCCCTCATAAGTATGTTATCCTTGGATGGACTAACACCCATCCTCCTTAGCTTAGCCTCAAAGGATGGCAATGGTCTGGTCCTAATGTGATTGTCAGATACCTGGGCATTCCTTTGGCCACTAAACCCTCTCTCAAAGATATGTGTAACTGGATCTTTAGGAAAATTGAAAAGAAGCATTTAAACTGGAAAACCCATTTTTTATCCTTATCAAGTAGGACACAAGTGGTACAAAAGGTACTAGCTTCACATGCTATCTACTTTGCTTCTACTTGGCTATTTTCCAACTATTAAAACAACAAGCTGGAAAAAATCCTTAGAGAGTACTATGGTCAGATGGAACTAGCAATAGGAAAAGGCACAATGTCAATTGGAATTGGTGTTGCACTCCTAAGGCACAGGGAGGTTTGGGGATTAAAGATCTCAAAAAGAAAGGAATGGTGTTAGCTTCCAAATGGATTATCAAAGCAGTCTCAGGCAATGAACCCTGGAAAGTACTAGTCAGGAATAATATTATTAATGCCACCATCAAAAGAGGTAAATCTTGGAAAAAAGTCCCTTTTATTGGCATCCTAATGGGTGACTTTGAGGTGAAGGTCACAGGGTCTAAATTTTTCTCTGCATTTTGGAAGGCATGGAGGCATATCAGAACTTTTCTCTATTCTAGACATTCCGTTGGGCAGAACCCTCACTATTAAGTGTTGGAAATATCCTTATGGTGGGGAGTATACCTCAAAGATAAGCCTCTTTCTCTTACACATTGTTGTTCTGCAAAAAATTGGCATAGTAAATCCATATCTCTTATCAGTGATATACAGGAGGATAGTAGGATACTCTCTTGGGCAGAATTGAGCTGCAAGTTTAATATTCCCACCTCTCAAAGAAAGACATACACTCTCATTGAAAAAGCAGTGGGTAATTGGTTTCCTAATAAATGTATCACTTCTTCTCAAAATGGAATACATCAAATGGATGGATGGCACCCTGTTTGGTAATTCCTCCTATAAATAGATTTACTCTCTTCTTAATAACAACAATAGTATATTTTCCCATATCAACAAAACCTGGGGTGTGAACTAGTCCTGCAATAAATGGCATCTTGTTTTTGAATTATTGTGGCATGGTCAGGTTGAACCTAAAAAGATTTGATTTAAATGGATTTTCCTTTTGAAAAAACATGTTATTGGTTATTTTATTTCTCATGGCATTAAGAATCCCATTTTTTGCTCTGTCAGCAAATGTGATGAAACTTATGAACATGTGTTTTTTGAATGTCTTTGGGCTAGTAATATTTGGTCTTTTTTTTTTGGAAATAAAGTATGTTGGGGGCAGGCCCATAGTCTATCTTGGCATGAAGTCTTGCCTAGTTATGTTGATGATTTTAGCAGTAAACTTAATGTTTTTTGGCTCACACTCACCACTAAAATCTTATGGCTCATCTAGAGACAAAGGAACGAGGATATTTTCCAATGTAAGAAGAGGGTTCTTACTGAGTTTAATCATAAACTCGCATATTTTTATATCCTGAAATAGGTAACAGAATCCATCCATATTTATAAGGAAATATTCCAGAGGTTGATAGATGAAGGAGCCTTGATTTTTTTCCCTAAAGACATATAAATCTTCTCCACCACCAATGTAACACCTACCATGGTACCTAAAAATAGAACCAGTGGAAACATAACAGCCCTAGAGATCTCATCCCTCTAAACACTCTAACTAGAGACAACAGAATTGAAGAGGCAGCAGCCCATGGTGGAGATAACATGGGCACAATCAGCTCAAAGAATAATTATGAGCAATGGGAAGAAAATGATCACAGGAAGGACAAGGAAGATGAATAATTAAGTACCTCAGAAGTCATCACAAATTTGTGTATGGCCAGGATGGATAGATTTTGTTGTATAGAAACTTATGGAAATAGGCCTTGTACTGTTTGTATATTCTAGATCTTAGCATGTTTAGATAGTATATGTTGTAGGTCTAGTACTGGCATATTTTCTTTACTGTATACTCTCCTTCATGTTTCAGTTGATTCTATATATTCAATAGAAAAAAAAAGATTGTTAGAAAATGTGACGAATAAATAAATTAAAATTTATTTAAAAGGGGATTTATGGAAGCCAAGTATTAAATAAAATTTAATACATTAGAAAGGTATAGTATTTAAATTAAATTTAAATACCATACAAAATGAACTATATTTAATTAAATAAAATAGAAGAACATAACAAATATAGTTAATAAAATAAAATCAACTATAATGTTACAAGAACATTAATTAAATTAATATAAGGACAATTTTTTATGTCTACACCTGGGACTACCAGTTTCCCTACATCAAATTGCCAAACATTGCTACTAGGAGCATAGTCATTTCTTTGACTAAATGCTACTTTGAACAATGCCAAACCAGTTGTTCCAATGTTGGTGTCTCTCACCCAATTTCCCTTTTTGTACAAACCCTCGCCAATCTTTAAACAAGAGTTTCTCAGTACCAACTCTTTGGTCTTAGTGGATTCATTGGTGGATCTAGGTAACTATTCCAAGAGATGATAACACACATTCATTTCTTGGTAATCTATTTTATGCATGAGCTCTCTTTGTGGTTTTATCTCTAAACTATGGTATCTTAATCAGAATAATCTATAATTTGCAAATAAACCCTACTCAATTCACAAGCCTAAAACCAAAATTGGCATTCAAATTCACAAGGTGTAGAGGTGAAATCATGGAATAACTTACCTATTCTGTAAAGGCTGGATAACTAAATAAAAATGCTGCAATTTGGCTCTGCTTCAGTCTCTTTCTGAATTGTGACATGTGAAAGATCAAGTGGAAAATCTTATAACATGATCTCGCTAGTATTTTGCATTAAATTTTTGCTGAGTTGGCCACACGTTCTACAATTACTTTCTCATTTTTTTAAACTTCGTGACTCAATGGTTTAGCAAACTTACTTTCATTAGAGAATCAAAACTTTAAAACATGATCGTAGATTTAGTAACATCTCATCATATCGTGCAGTTAGAAGAAGTTAAAAGAAACCGCAATCAACTTGGATATGTGTCCATTGGGTGCAATCTCTTGAAGACTAAAAATGGTGCATCTATATATAGAGGAATTATGCCAACCGTTGGATGAAATCAAACTTATACCATCTTTAAACTCTCTTAGAAACCATAGACCCATAATCAAAAATGCTATGTGTCAACTAGGAGCAATGCCTCAATGAGAAACATCACCTCATCTTTCCTTCACAGCATTACGCCTTCTGTTGGATCAAAAAGGATCTACGTGAAATTTATATTAACTTTAACCCCAGTCTAGCCCCGCCATAGACACATTTCTTTTAGGTGCAATGCCTTAGTGGATATCTTTCATTCATCTTCTGATCAAGGAAAAATGCCAGTCGCTAGATTAAAATGAATCTGTCCTATCTTTAGCTTTACTTTATCTTCGTCTAGGTCCCACTATCTTCCACTTGTCACTTAGGCATAATGCCTTAATGACTAATCTTATTTCATATTTCTTTTGAGGAAATATGCCAACCATTGGATTAAAGTGAATCTAATCATGATATATCAAATGCCTTTGTCTCAGAAAAATTGGCTCCACGATTACAAATAGACACACGTCTTTTAGTCACAATCCCTTAATGAGTATTCAATGATCATCTTCCCTTGAGGAAATGCATCAACTGTTAGATTAATATGAACATTCTCAACCCCTTACAAGGCATTAAAATACTGCAAGGACCTCAAACTTAGGAAAAATTAATATATAGGATCCGCTAGGTCTCAAGACTTAAAACAAAAAGGGCCCCAACCATGGTAACTTAAGGCACATGTTTAAAAGAAAGGCTTAAGTGAATCAAAAAATAATGTGCAAACATAAACTAAGAAAGACTGAGGGTTTTAGGCAAACAAAACCAAGGATTAAACAAGTGACAACTAGGGTTTTGGAAATCTTCAACCTAGCTCAGAGATTTAACACAAGACTTAGCAATGAAGCAAAAAAACTTTGTAGCCCTAACAAAAACATTGATGATAGGAAAAGTACAAGTGTGGGATTTTTATTTTTAGGAGAAAGATTAGTGACATGGCTAAGTAAGAAACAGAGTTGTATATCACAGTCTACTACCAAGGTTGAATATGTTGTTGTGGATATGAATTGTGTAAACATTGTATGGATCAAATAGCTACTTGAAGGTATGCAAGAGGAGATTACCGATCTAGTTACTATTTTCTGTAATAATACTAGTGCTATCAATATATCAAAATCTGGTGATGCATTCTAAGACAAAGCACATTTCTATTAAGTATCATTATTTGTGAAAACAATTTCAAGACAAGCATGTGATATTGGAGTATGTGAATTCAAAGGATAAGTTAGTAGATATATTCACCAAGCCACTACCGAATGAATATTTTGAGTATCTCAGAGGTAAATTAGGCGTTTCACCCCTCTCCAACATTCACTAGTGCAAGATGTATGCTGCATCAATTCTAGAATTCATTAGAATATCTATTTTTGTGAGTTGATTCTAGTGTTCACACTTTCAGTGATGCTTGAAAATTGTGAAAATTAATTATGTATGAAATGAGTTATCAGTACATGTTAGGTATGATTCACTACCTGAACAAATTTTTTAGGAGCATGTATCTTTGGCATTGTTTTAAAAGAGGGAGAATGAGGGATTGATGATCTAAGAATAGAAAGAGGGAGAATGAGTGATTGATGAGACAGAATGAGAAATGAAAAATGATGATGAACACAGAGGGAGAACAAGATCAAGTAGCTTAGAGTGATTAAATATAGAAAAGAGATGTTAGAGTACGCCATCATTAATTGATAGTGTTACCATCAATTCCAAAGAGGGAGATTGTAACCCAACTGATGGTGATGATGGAGACTAAGATTAGAGGTATACAAGATTGTAGAAAGGATTAGATCAATTTTTATGTTGTCATTAATGTCAAGAAATTGATTTTTGGTTCATATTAATTTTCTATATCTTTCATAGTATGATTTAATTGGGCAGATAATATAGATCATAAAATGTAATAATATTGGTATAGTTGTTTTTTGCTTTAAATTTGATATTATCAAGTCGGTAAATTAGATTGGTCAAGTTAGTAAAGGTAATAGTTAAGCTACCAAGCAGATGAAGTCTATCAGTAAAGGGAAGTGTATGTCAGTAAGAGATACCAAGAGCAAGCCAAGACACCAAGTACATGAAATTTGGTTACCGAGAAAAACAAGGTTCAAATCAACATTCAATGCAAAGCCAAAGTGATCTAGAAGATTCCAAGGATGAAGAAGGATTTAGTTATAGAGATCTACAATCGGAAAAATTCAAGGTGATAATCTATGGTAAAGATTAAGTGGAAAAAGTGATGGTACCACTTCCAAGAAAAGTTCAAATTCTAAGGTGATGCTAACATGGTTCACCGAGTATCAAATTCATTGAATCAGCTTAAAAAGTTGATATGTTGGCTGAAAGTAAATGAAAGAAAACCTAATCAAGGAGATTAAGAGGCAAAAATAGAGTCTATATAAAGGATGAAATTGAAGGATAGAGTAGCTGGCAACTTGAAGTGTGGATGTTCTACTGAGTGAACAAATGAAGGAAGGAAAAGGTGAAATATGAGTCTAGAGTAGAGATAGATGAAGTATTGATGCTGGTACTCAAAGAGGGCATGAGGGATCCGATCAAGAAATAGGTAGTTGCAATATTACATATCAAATTCTACATTGTTTCTTATTAACATTTTAGTGCAAGAGCACCTAAAGAACTAGGGTGAAAGACCCTTAAGAACTCTTAGATTATTTTTTTGGTTTGTAAAGTGTTTTGTTCATTCACTCTTGTAATGACCGAGTGGAAAAATGGGTCAAGCTGATGAACAAACACTCTAGTTTCTTAGTTGGTTTCTTTTAGTTGTGTGTGTGTGAGGTAGTTTGTAAGCCTCTGGAAATCTAACCAAGGCATCACAAACCTTTGATGAGCTACTTGGTATGTAAAGTAGTGCTTGGTAGGACTGGTGCTCGGTTAACACTGGTGCTTGGTTAACACTAGAGCTCAGTTAAAAATAGAACTCGGTTAACACTAGAACTTGGTTAACACTGGAGCTTGGTTAACATTGGAACTCGGCTAACATTGGCACCCAGTTAAGACTGGTGCTTGGTTTGCATTGTTGTTACTCGGCAAATCCAGTCATGATAGCCCCTGAAAGGTGGATCTTGTCTTTAATGGATAGTATGGGAAGTTGTAACGATTCCTGAAGAGATGCTTATGAATGAGTGGGAAGTTAAGGTTGTTCCAATGATGGGGTGTATAAGAATGAAATCCCAAGCCTTCATTTAGAGTAGTAGTAGAGGTTGCAAAGAAGGAAGTTATAGAGTTGCAGATTATTATATTTTTTGGTTTTGTTTCCAATAATGAGAAGTTGTAGACTGTGTGTTTAGTGAATATCAAGCTTTGTTTTTCATTTTGCATGCAAGTAGATTAGTTTACTTTATTCTTGTTTTGCAACTTTTTATCTCTTCACCCATTTTGGGTTGTAAACATTAATGTCCCCTCAAGATTCCTGAATCCATGGTGAGAATCATGTGTTGGGATGGAACTTGAGAGGAGTCCTTGTACATAATTTCCTTTTTGTTTTTGGTAGGAGAAGCAACAGTTACGAGTCCAGAGATCTTACCCTAGGTGATCTCGGTAATAGTCTAGCTAGGGAAGAGAATGAAATTAATGATCTGAAAAATATTGATTTAGTGAGTAGAATGAATCTATTTGTGTAGGTTCAGTGACAAAGATGAATAACATGTCAATGGGGACCGAGTCTTGAAGGGGAAGTAAAGATGATAGTGACTTACCTTAGTTTAGGGTTGTGAATACCCTAAGATATCTAGGAGAAAGATCTCATAGCAGAGCCAAGCTGACTCAGTAGTAGCAACGAGATTCCAGTCCCATGTTAGATTGGTATCAGAGCCCTAAAATATTTGGGCATTTATTGTTTGCATTTTATCTGTAGGAACGTCTGTCAACTCATCCAAGATGGTGACCAACATGGAACTCGCAAAAGACGCAGAAGAGAAAAAAGAGGAGAATAGAGTTTTGAAGGAACGGTTGGTTGAAATGGCTTCCAAGTTGGAAGAAGTGCAGCTTAGGACTGTAGCAATTAGTGAAAGGATGAAGAAAGATGATGAAAAAGACAAGACAGTGGCCAAGGAAAACATAGTGTCAGAACTCGACCCTGTGCTTCAAGAAGAGCCATTCTTGAGAGCATTGAAGGCAATGAATGGTAAGTCCTTAGAAGGTGTGAATTTATTAAGTGGAAAGATGGAACCAAAAGTAGTCACAGAATGGATAGAAGGATTGGAAAATCACTTTGACTATGATAATGTGACCGAGGCTCAGAAGGTCATAATAGCTAAAACAAGGTTGAGAGGAACTGCTCTCACATGGTGGAAGTTTTTCCAAGATGAAAGGACAAAAGAAGGAAAGAACCCCATAACCAGTTGGTAAGGCATGATGGATAAGATAAGGGAAACTTATCTCCCTAAGGATTATACAGTGCAGTTGCACAAGAAGAGACAAAATCTAAGACAAAAAGACTTAGAAGTTAGTACCTACACTGAATAATTTCACAAGCTATGCTTAAGATCCCATGTAATGGCAGAAGAGAGTCTAAAAGTAGCCAAACATTTGAATGGTATCAAGTGGAGTATCCAAGAAGAAATCAATCTTTTAAGTCCCAAGACAATACACCAATGTTATCATCTTGCTCTCAAAGTAGAGGAGAAGTTGAAAAAGAGGCAAGACACAAATGGAAAAGGAAGAGGAAGAGACAACACAAATCACAAAGGAGGATTTGGTGGAAGAAACTCTGAGGCTATAAATTAGAGTTATTCCAAGCTCAATGAGAACCAAGGAGAATCTAGTAACACAAGAGGGGGTTACAACAAAGGAAGAGGTTCAAGAAATGGTTCAAGAGGTAAGACCAATAATCAGGGAAGAGGATCTTATTTCTCTTCAATGAAGTGTTATAATTGTCAACATTTTGGGCATCCATCTTATAGGTGTCCTAAGAAAAGTTCTAAATCACGAGGAGAGAAGAGAACACATTATGTGTAAGAAGAGTCTTCTAGCAGCAAGATAGCAAAAGTATCCCTAGATTCTAAAATAGGAGAGAACTTGATGATTCAAAGAGCACTCCTCAAGGAACCCAGCCAAAGAAAATCTCTATTTTGAGTCAAATGCAAGGTACTAGGTAAGGTTTGAAAAGATATCATAGATTCTAGTTATACTGATAACATAGTTTCTATGGAAGTCGTAGAAATTTTAAAATTGAAAAAGATTCCTCACACTAACCCTTACCGAGTTACTTGTTTGAATAAACATCAGCATGTATTAGTTAATGAGCAAGCTTGGGTAGAATTTTCCATAGGGAGGTATAACGACGGAGTTCTGTGTGATGTCCTGCCCATGGATTCTTTTCATTTATTGTTGGGTAGACCTTGGCAGTTTGACCGAGCTGTAGTGCATGATGGAGCTAAGAAATCCTATTCATTTAAGAAAGATGGAGTAATTTTCAAGATTCAGTCAATCTTTGAAGAAGGCGAAGTGAAGAAAGAGGGTCCTAACATATTGTTAGTAGGTGAGAAAGAGCTCTTACAAACATTGGAGGAAGAAGATGGAGTAGGCTTTTCTTTGTTTCTAAAGCCAAAGAATGATAAAGGGGATAAGAAGGAAGAGTTACCCTTAGAAGTGAAAGAGTTGTTGATTCAATACCAAGACATCATTAGTGATGGTCAACCAGCTAGTCTACCACCTAAGAGATCCATTAGTCATCAGATTGAATTCATCCTAGGAGCCTCACTTCCCAACAAGGCTGCCTATAAAATGACCCCACAACAGAATGCAGAGATAACCAACCAAATTCAAGAGTTGCTTGATCAAGGAATAATTAGAAGGAGCATAATTCCATGTGTTGTTCCCATAATCCTAGCCCCAAAGAAGAATGGTACTTGGAGGTTATGTATAGATTCCAGGCCATAAATAGTATCACCATTTGGTATAGATTTACAATCCCTAGGATAGAGGATTTGATGGATTGTCTAAGGGGAGCTAAGTATTACTTTAAGGTAGATCTTAAGAGTGGGTATCATCAAATAAGAATCAAAGGTGGAGATCATTGGAAGACTTCTTTTAATACTACTGGGGGACTCTATGAGTGGCTTGTTATGCCTTTTGGGTTATCAAATGCCCCAAGCACATTTATGAGGTTAATAAATGAGGTGCTGAAAGAATTCATTGGAAAATGGGTTGTAGTGTACTTAGATGACATTTTAGTGTTCAGAAAAACCAACGAGGATCATCTCAGACATCTGCAAATGGTGATGCAAATATTGCATGAAGAGAAGTTGGCAAGCAACTTGGAGAAGAGTGAGTTCATGAAGCAAGAACTCATATACTTGGGTTTTATTATCTAAAAAGGTAACTTGAAGATGGATATCAGCAAGGTGGAAGAATTTTTTAATTGGCCTACACCTAAGTCAGCCATAGAAGTAAGAAGCTTCCATGGATTAGCACAGTTCTATAGGAAGTTCATCAGGCAGTTTAGTGAAATTAGTACACCTATTTTAGATACCATAAAAGGAGGTATGAAAGAAATTTCTAATGGAATGAGTAGGTTGATAAAGGATTCAATGATTTGAAGAATAGGATAGCAACTCAACCTATTCTTACACTTCCCAGCTTTGATAAGTTGTTTACTGTGGAATGTGATGCAAGCAATGTTGCCATAGGTGCAGTTTTGAGTCAAGAGGGAAAACCCGTAGCTTTTCATAGAGAAAAATTGAATGATGCCAAGAGGAAGTATTCCTCATATGATTTAGAGTTGTATGCATTAGTACAAGCACTAAGGAAATAGAGACATTATCTCCTTCCTAAAGAATTTGTAGTCTTTACCGACAATCAGACTTTAAGTTTTCTAAATTCTCAAGACAAACTAAGCCATAAGCATATGAAATGGGTAGAGTACATTCAAGCCTACACCTTCACCATCAAGCATAAGAAGGGAGTATAGAAAAAGGTAGTAGATGCATTGAGTAGAAGGTTTCTCACGGTGCAAGAAATTCAGTTAAGAAGCATTGGTATAGACAGCTTCAGGATTTGTATTTGGTAGATGAAGATTTTTTAGCAGCATACAAGGTATGTCAAGATATTTAGAATCACTTTCATAGTGAGTATTCTAATTTCACCCTACAAGAAGGTCTTATATTTAAAGGAGGACAAATCTGTGTACCAAAAGGGTCAATGAGGGAGAACCTATTACAAGAGAAGCATAATGGTTCAATGAGTGGACATTTTGGGGTGCATAAAACCTTAGAATTGGTGTAGCGGTACTACTATTAGCTAAGAATGAGAAAATATGTTTAGAATTATGTAGAGACCTGCATATTTTATCAAAAGGCCAAGGGCACTTCATCAAATGTTGTATTGTATTAACCACTTCCAATCCCAAACTGATCTTGGGAGTGTATCAGCATGGATTTTTTGGTTCAACTTCCTAAGACCAAGCTAGGAATGAAGAGTATTTTTGTGATTGTGGATAGATTCAGCAAGATGGCTCACTTTGTGCCATGCAAGACCACACATGATGCATGCTATATAGCACATCTTTTCTTTAGAGAAGCAATGAGGATACATGGATTACCTTTGATTATTGTATCAATTTGAGACTCTGAGTTTATGAGTCATTTCTGGAAAACCTTATGGTAAAAGCTCGGTATGAACCTTTCCTTCAGCTCAGCATATCACCCACAAACTAACGGTTAGACTAAAGTTGTGAACCAAATTTTAGGAAATATTTTGAGATGTCTCACAAAAGAATATGGACAGTCATGGGATCAGTTACTCGCATAGGGAGAGTTTGCCTACAATGATACAGTCAATAGATCCATTGGAAAAATACCTTTTGCAATAGTATATGGGATTCATCCCAGGGGTATATGTGAACTTTGGGATCTTGGAAACAATGTAGAGAAGATTGGTTATGTTGAATATTTTTATTAGTACATGAAAGAAGTCTATGATACTGTGGAGAAGACATTAGTGAAGAGCACAACTAACACCAAGCAGAAGGCAGATGAAAGGAAAAGAGATGTTCAATTTCAAGTTGGAGATTTGATCATGGTGCACCTAAATAAAGCATAGTTGCAAAAGGGTGTCCCAAGTAAGCTTCAGATGATAAAGATAGGCCCTTGTGGAATTTTTGCGAAGTATAGTTCTAATGCTTACAAAGTTGACCTTCCTACTGATATAGGTTTATCTCCAGTATTCAATGTGGCAGATCTGGTTTCCTACAAGGGACCAATTCTAGAAGAAGATCCTGATTTAATAGCAACAATAGAGGATCTCAAGGCACTAAAACTTCCAGTAGCCCCAAAGCCAAGAGCGGAGAAGATTCTGAATTCAATAGTTTCCAAGTAGACTAGAATAAAGACATACATGGAGCATCTAGTCAAGTGGTAAGGAAAATATTGTTCTGAAGCCACATGGGTGTAGGAGACCAAGTTCAAGAAGTTGGGCATTAACCCAGACCTGATCCAATCACCTAGAAGTTGATTTCTCTCTATTGGGAGAGTATGGTGCAAGAGCACCTAAAGAACTAGGGTGAAAGACCCTTAAGAACTCTTAGATTAGTTTTTTTTGTTTGTAAAGTGTTTTTCTCATTCACTCTTATAATGACCGAGTCGAAAAATGGGTCAAGCTAATGAACAAACACTCTAGTTTCTTAGTTAGCTTCTTTTAGTTGTGTGTGTGTGAGGTAGTTTTTAATCCTCTGGAAATCTAACCAAGGCATTATGAGCCTTTGATAAGCTTCTCATTATGTAAAGTAGTTCTCGGTAGGACTGGCACTCGGTTAACACTGGCACTCAGTTAACATTGGAGCTTGGTTAACACTGGAACTCGGTTAACACTAGAACTCGATTAACACATGAACTTGGTTAACACTGGAGCTCAGTTAAAATTGGAACTCAGTTAATACTGAAACCTGGTTAAGACTGGTGCTCAATTTGCATTTTTGTAACTTGGCAAATCCAGTCGTAATGGGTCGTGAAAGGCGGATCTTGTCTTTAATGGATAGTATGGGAAGTTGTAATGGTTCCTAAAGAGATTCTTATGAATGTGTGGGAAGTTAAGGTTGTTCCAATGATGGGGTGGATAAGAATCACATCCCAAGCCTTCATTTAGAGTAGTAGTAGAGGTTGCAAAGAAGGAAGTTACAGAGTTGCAGATTATTGTATTGTTTTGTTTTGTTTCCAGTAATGAGAAGTTACAAACTATGTGTGTTTAGTGAATATCAAGCTTTGTTGTTCATTTTGCATGCAAGTAGATTAGTTTAATTTATTCCTATTTTACAATTTGTTAGCTCTTCACCAGTTCTGGGTTGTAAAGATTAATGGCCCCTCGAGATTCCTGAATCCATGGTGAGAATCATGTGTTGGGATGGACCTTGAGAGGAGCCCTTGTACATAATTTCCTTTTTTTTTTTGGTAGGAGAAGCAATAGTTACGAGTCTGGAGATCTTACCCTAGGTGAGCTTGGTAATAGTCTGGCTAGGGAAGAGAATGAAAACAATGTTCTAAAAATATTGATTGAGTGAGTAGAATGAATCTATTTGTTTAGGTTCAGTGAGGAAGATGAATAACATGTCAATGGGGACCGAGTCTTGAAGGGGAGGTAAAGCTGATAGTGACTTACCTTAGTTTAGGGTTGTGACTACCCTAAGAGATCTAGGAGAAAGATCTCAAAGCAGATCCAAGCTGACTATGTAGTAGCAATGCAATTCCAGTCCCACATCACATTTGTAGCAAATAAATCTCTTAACTGAGTGGACTTAATTGTCTTTTTGTAAAATCCTTGTCAAAGGTGACATTCTAAAAGAGTGTTCAAAGTTCTTTAGCCAGGTCACTCCTAACAAGGTGAAGATCTTAAGAGATATAAGGTAAATCCCCTAACAGGGTCACATTTGACAATATGCATTGTAATCTTTAATAAGATTGGCTTTTAACTGAACATACTTCAAAAGAGCATTTTCATTTGTGGGTGACAATTCCCACAGAGTTTTATCCCAAATTGGGTTTCCTTGTTAAATACTAGTGATATATGTGTTGAATGTTTAGTGTGCATGTTTACTTAAGTTGTTGATTGGTATATTGAAGTTATTGGTGATTCAGTTACTGTTGTAGTTTGTGTTACTGAGTTTAATCAGATTTTATGTTTTAAGGTTTTAAGATTCACTATTTTCTAATTCACTCCCCCCCCTCTTAGTAAACCAACAGTAAAAATTAGTGCTTCCTCATTGTCGACCCTCCAAGAACTTGTTCAAACAATTAATAATAGAAATGAAAATAGCATAGCAAAACAACAAAGAAACAACAATTGCCATAAAGGACAGGAAAAACTAAAGAAAGGCCTAAAAAAATATTGCAATTAAAAGGAAGCAACCATAAAAAAAAAGGACACCTCTAGCACAACTACCAGTAGATGGACCAAAAAACACCCAACAACAAGGATCACTCCAGATTGTTCAAGAACTCCTCAAAATCCTCCTACAAAGCCTAAATCTTTTGAATTGAGTCTTTAAGACTCACCAGCTCTTTGGGAAGAGATACCATCCTCTTCTTAATACTCTCTCTAGTTCTAGTACCTGGACCAGTAGTCTAATCCTCCAGCTTCACTGGTTCATCATCAATCAGAATAGCAATTTATTTCCAGGTAGTTTCCCTCTAGCACAGAATAAAGCGCATTAAGATTAGGAACAATTGCTTTCATCCCTTCATTACTAAGGAAAAGAAGCTTCCTCAACATGATCTCATTATTTTTGTCTCTTCTATAAATGGGGAAAATATTCTCATCAATAATGCTAGATACTTTCTCTTCTTGCATTCTAAAATTATCCATTTTCCTCAATCAAAACACTTTTACCTTTACTACTATCCATGACATTGTTATTTCTCATCTTGTCCACAGTCTCCTCCAGCACATTGTACTTTTCATCCAAGGCTCTTTACTTGATACTCGGCTCTTTTATTTTGTGGAAATCCCATTTGTTTAAGTTAAAGGCCAAGACCGCTCTACTCCTAGCTACGTTGAGAACATCCATATTAGGCACTCTTTTAATATTAAAATCCTCCTCTTTTAGGGATGTTTCCTCCCCTTTTCTCTATGTTTTACTCTTCTTCTCCTTCTTAGCATCCAAATCATCTTTTTGAGATTTAGGGTCTCTATTAATATGGCCATCAACCACTAATCTACCAAAATAACCCACCACCTTTGTTGAGTTTTCCTTGGGAGTAGACTCCTGATTAGCAACTTCCTCCTCAACTGCCTCAAAATTTTTATCCTTCTCCATATATTATCTTTCCCCATCACCATCATCACCCTTATTTTCATTCTCCATTTCCATGTTTGCATTATCTTAGGGACTCCGGACATGCTCATCAAAGAGCTCCTGCTAGACATTCTTAACAATTACTAGGGGAAGATCTAGATTATCCAACAAGTTCTAAGCCTCATCAGAGACCTCCTATTAGGCCATCATTTCCTCCTCCATGAGGGGATCCATATTTTCTTCAAAAATCTCAGCCCTGGGACTCTCTTTACCATCCATATAATCATCCTCAGCTTTTTAACCCATAGATGGCACTATGTTATCCCAGGCTATCAAATCTTAATGTTTTCATTACCACCCATAGAATTTGCATTCTTATCTATATTATCCTTACTATTTTGCTCACCATTCTCAGATTTTGTCCTCCTTTGACGATTCATCATCCTTGTCATCTTCAGATTGCATACCCTTAAATTTGTCAAAAATTGACAGGGGAACCTCCTTTTGGCTGAGATTATCCTTTTTAGTTCTCTAATTAGTAGAAGGCCCCTTACCAGTCAGAGAAATTTTTCTCTTCTATTTTTTGTTATCAATTTGTTTAGGCATAGTCTCCGGGAGCTTATCTCTAGCATATTAAAAAATAAGAATGATCTAACCTTCATGGAGAACAGGGAACTAGGTTTTTTCCTATTATCTGTAATACTCTGATTCAGAGAACTCAATAAAAAGTAAGGAAACAAAACCATGGACTTATGAAGGAAATGATTAACAAGGACAAAGTGGAAATTTTAAACCCTTTTAAATCTCCCATCAAGAGTAAAATACTCCATAATAACCCTGAGAACCTAAGCCCAGATAAGCTTAATATTTTTAATATTAAAAAAGTCTTCTTTCTCCTTAATCAATATGGCTCTATCTTCATCAGTTCTAATAAAATCCATAAAATATTTATTACCTATTCTCCTATCATTAAAGTAGTTAACTCCATCCAGAGGGAGACCCTAATCTCAGCAATCAAGTCCAAGGTGAGAGTAAAAAAATTACCGACAAGGTTAACAATGTCATTGTCTCAGTCCACTACAAATTCCTTGGTAATGTCCTTATTACCATGAAGTCTCTGGAGATAATGCTCAGTCCCTCCCTTATTAATCATTTTCCAACCTTTTTTCTCCTAAATCCATCTATATTCAGAGGGTTCTTCCCTTTTTAGATCCCCTCCTATCTCTTCTGTCTCACAAATATTCTCCAGGTTGTAGGTGTTGAACTTAGGCAATAACAACTAAATCACAATGTGGTTCAAGTTTAGCACCCAAATCCCTATACAAAACAAATTCGAAGCCCAATCTATCTTAGGAACCCACAAAACATATGTGAAATGATATGTAATAATGAAAATTTGATCTGACTACCACTTTGCAACTCTTGTACATTTAATCTATCTCATATCAATTAATTGTTGGAAAGTTACAATGCAAACAATGGTTTTTTTTTCATTGATGTCATACCTTAGCTGGTGAGACTATTGCTATCTATTTGAGTACCATATCTATTGATTGATGAAGAAGATTTAACAAGAAGACCAAGTGGAATGGTTGAGTTAAGGCAAATAAAAAGGGTACTTGATCAGTTGGCACATTGGCAAAGCAATGTGTTGTTTATCTTTTGATGACAGTTTTACTGGTTGGTTTGTGTTGAGCACCAATATGCTGAGCAAAATTTCTAGTGACGACCAAGCACTAGTAAAATTGTCGAGAAAGTTCAGTGTTGGCCGAGTGAGAACACAATGGTGGATGAGCGCCAATATTTTGATTAATGATGAGATTTAAGATCTCTGGCCGACATAGTTAATTTTATTGGGATATGTAAAGTTAATTAAACATTGATCCATGTTATTTAATGCATGGGTAACCGCAATTAATGCATGGATTCAAGATTTAATTAAAGACTATTTTGGAAAAGTAAATGGTAATGTAATGATGGGATGATATGTTGGATCTGACATAACCTAAGATCTATGATCTTGATTAAGCAGCAAATATTTATCTGACCTAGATGAAGAGGTATAAGATAACCTCAAGGGGTTATTAATATATGTAATGTACTTGTGTGTATGCAAGAGGATTGCATAGTTAATTTACTGATTGGCATGACCTAGCAGAGAAGGCTAAATAGAGAAGCAGAGAATTGCATGAGTGTTTTCTTGACAAATTTCCAAGCAGATCAAAAAATTGAAATGAGAATGGAGGCCACTCAGTAAGTTAGCATTAGACATGAAATTGTATCTGGATTTGCAAAGTAAGTTGTATGTATCAGATCACAACTGCTGATTACTTTCTAACCATTGTATCAGTCAAAATCCTTTAACAAGGTTGACCTAACATTCATTGTGTAAATCCTCTAAACAAGGTGACATTCAGGTGGAATGTTCTAAGTCCTCTAACAAGGCCACTCCTGATAGGGTGATTAAATCCTTTAACCAGGTCACATTTAGCAATGTGTTTTGTAACCTCGAATAGGGTTGGCTCCTAACATAGCTCACTTCATAAGAGTGAAAACTTGGTAGCATGTTACTAGTGGTTTTTCCCAAATTGGGTTTCCACATTAAATACTTGTGTCAACTTGTGTGAATGTTTATGGTTTGTTTTACTGTTAAGTTTTTGCAAGCTAATTACATAAAAACAGTAAACTGCATGTTTAAGTTGTTGACATATGCTACTGCTTCTGAGTAGATCTGAGTTGTTTAAATTGCTGTAAAGTTTCAATTGGTACATCTAGACCTAAGGATAACTGATTCACCCCTCCCCTCTCATTTATTCTAAATTCATTCTAAAAATTGGTATCAGAGCTAAGTTCTCTTGAAAATAGTTTGAAGGTACTTGGAGCGAAAAGATCAAGATGTATAAAAAGGAGGCTCTAAAGCTGAACAAGGATAACTTCCTTGCATGGCAGAGTTTGATGAAACTACATTTGGCTAGTATTGGAGATGATGCTAAGAGCCTTATTTAAAATGCTTATGTAGCACCTACTACTCCTCTCACTACTGCTCAGTTAAGAGAAAAACAAGAACATAATCAAATAATGTTGGAGATTGCATCTTCCTTGAGCTATTCTGGATTTGATGATATAAAGAACTACACAAATGCAAAGAAGATGTGGGATACCCTGAAAACCATCTATGGAGGAGACACAAATGTGATAAGAGCCAAATCTGAAATCTTAAGAGGTAAGTTTGATGAAATGAAAATGCAAAAAGGAGAAAATATAGTTCAGTACTGTGGTAGAATAAAATAAGTTGTTAATTCTATTAGAGGAGAAAATGGAACAATTGGTGAGAACACTATTATGAGCAAGGTACTGAGAACTCTTCTTCCTATATATGCTATTAGAGTCTCTGCAAATCAAGAATTGAGATGTACTCCTAATACTAATCTGACTTTAGAAGGTCTGGTAGGCAGACTTACTACATTTGAGATGTCAAATTTTGATAACTACACTCCACAAGCTATTGATTCTGCATTTAGATCCCAGCTAGTCCTCAACAAATCAAAGAAATGAAAGAAATGTGTGAACAGTGACAATGACACTACTGATGATGATCTTGAAGAACTTGAAGCACTTATGGAAAAAATACTATCTAGAGGAAAAGGAAAATTCAAAGGTAAACTTCCTATCATTTGTTTTTCATGTAAAAAAGTTGGTCATATTGTTGCTAGATGTCCTGATAAGAATGACAAAGATGAAAGAAGGGATAGAAAATACAAAGACAGAAAGGATGACCGAGACTTTAGAAAGTATAATGATTACAAAGACAAAGGTAATAAATATTTCTATTTAGCTGAAGGAGCTTCTGACAATGATTCTGACAATTCTGATGACAATGATATAGAAGTTGTGTATGTTGCTATGAAAGATGATTCTGATAATGCTGAGAAAACTGCACTAATTTCTTATAAGAGTAAAGGTGACCATTGGATTATTGACAATGGTTGTTCACATCACATGATCGGTGATAAAGATAAATTTGAAACCTTAGATCAGTGCAAAGGTGGTTCTATTAAATTTGGAAATGATACACCATGTCTTATCAAAGGGAAAGGATCAATTCAATTGACTGACAAAGTCAGATGTGATGATGTATATTGGGTTGATGATCTTAACTATAATTTACTAAGTCTTGCACAACTAAATACTTCTGGCTACAGAATGGAGTTCCATCACAAGAAGGCAAAGATCTATGATGCTACTGGAGAACTATTTGGAAGTGGTGAGAAAACAAAAGGTAACTTGTTCTATCTAGATTTAGCTAAAGAGACATGCTTGTTTGCATAATACAATGATGTTTGGTTATGGCATAAAAGGTTGTGTCATGTAAACTTTGATAACTTGGTAACCATAAGTAAACTAAAAAAAGGTTAGAGGGTTGCTTAAGTTAAAGAAACCTGAAAATGCTATGTGTAAGCAATGTCAACTAGGAAAAATGACTAAGTCTAGTTTCAAGAGTAAGACTCATACTTCAGAGGAAATTTAGGAATTAGTTCATACTGACCTCTGTGGTCCCATTGGAGAGAAAAGTTATTGTGGAGCTAGATATTTCATTCTGTTTGTTGATGATTATTCTAGGATGATGACTGTGATGTTTCTTAAGGAAAAATCTAATGCATTCCAGTTATTTAAGTGGTACTTGGCAAAAGTTGAAAAAGAGAGAGGTAAAAGTTTGAAATGTTTGAGATTTGATAGAGTAGGCAAGTTTACTTCCAATGATTTTAACAATTTTTGCAATGACCGAGGCATAAAAAGATAGATGTTCACACCCAGGACACCACCACCAAATGGTATTGTTGAATGCAGAAATAGATCTATCATGGACTGTGCAAGAACACTAATCATGGAGAAACATTTTGCACAAAAATATTGGAAAGAAGTTGTAAGTATTGTAGTCTATACCATGAACATGGTACAAGTCAGGAAAGGTACTAATGCTACACCTTATGAACTTTGGTATGGATATGCCCCTAATGTAAGATATTTCAAAGTTTTTGGAAGCAAATTTTTTATACTGAAGGACAACAAAAATGGAAAACTTGATGCTAAAGGAGAGGAAGGTATATTCCTTGGATATTCAACTAAAAGCAAAGCATATAGGTGTTTGAATTATAATACTTACAAAGTTGTGGAAAGTGCAAATGTTAGAATTGATGAATATGCAGAAAGAAATGAAGCTGAAATTTCACAAGGACCTTAAAGTTACAATTCATTTTTCTATCTAGTAGAGGAAGATTCAAATGCATTACCTGAACCTGTGAGTGAGGCTGCCGAGCAATAGCTAGCACATGTCAAGTCACAGAGTGGATTTTCCAAGCAATAGGGGGTGAATGCCAAGAAATCTGATGGAGATGTTGAGTCACAGAATCAACCTAAATTGAACAAGAATAATAAATCTAAATCTAAACATGAACCTACTCTAGAAAAGTATGTGAGGATGCACCACAATCCTAATCAAATCATTGGATCGAAGGATTCTGCAGTTATGACATGAAGTAAGTTGAGAGATGGTACATGTCTGTTATGTGATTTTGAGCCTAAAATAGTAAAAGATGCTTTAGAAAATGAAGACTAGATACAAGCTATGAATGAAGAAATTGAACAAATTGAAAAGAAAAAGACTTGGACACTTGTACCTAGGCCGAATGAAAAAAATGTAATTGGTACTAAGTGGGTATTCATAAATAAGCTGAATGAACATGGAGAAGTGACAAGAAACAAATCTAGACTGGTATGCAAGGGTTATGCACAAGAGGAAGGAATTGACTATGGTGAAACATTCACCCTAGTTGCAAGATTGGAAGGAGTCAGAACTTTACTTGCATATGCAGCCTACAGGGGTTTTAAATTTTATCAGATGGATGTGAAGTCTGCAATCCTCAATGGTATATTGGAAGAGGAAGTGTACATTGAACAAGTTGATGGTTTTGTTGACCCAAAAAAGAGGAATATGGTTTGCACATTGCACAAGGCACTTTATGGACTGAAGCAAGTGCCAAGAGCATGGTATGAGAGATTGCACAATTATCTGATAAAGATTGTATTTGCAAGAACTAATGACAACAGCAACTTGTATTTGAAGATAGAGAAAAGTAAAGGTACTTTATTAGCTAAAATTTTTGTAGATGACATTATATTTTTTAGAAAAGATGTGTTATGCCAAACATTTGCAAAAGAGATGCAAACTGAATTTGAGATCTCTATGTTTGGTGAGAATATTTTTTTTTGGCTTACAAATATATCAAATGAAGAATGGTATCTATATCACTCAATCTAAATATGTCAAGGAGATACTGAAAACTTTTGGAATGGAAGAGTCAAAACCAGTGAGTACACCCATGGCTACTAGACAAAAGTTGACAAAGGATGATGATAATAAAGAACTCAATCAAACCCTCTACAGATCAATGATTGGAAAGTTGTAATATGTTGTACATAGTAGACCTGATATTTCCCTAGCTGTTGGAATTGTTGCTAGGTTTTCTACTAATCCCAAGGAAACTCACATGATGGCAGCGAAAAGGATTCTGATATATTTGAAAGGAACTGATGACTATGGCCTATATTACATAAAGAATGACAAGTTTGAGCTCAGAGTGTACACTAACTCTGATTGGGCTGGTAATGTTGATGACAGGAAAAGCACCACAAGAGGAGCATTTATTTTGGGAAAAAGATTGGTTTCTTAGACAAGCAAGAGACATAACTGCACCTCACAATCTACAGCTGAAGTCGAGTATGTGGTAGCAGCAGTCAATTATTCTAATATTGTGTGGTTGAAGATACTACTGAAAGGTATGAAAGAGGAGATTACATAACTAGTTGTTATTTATTATGATAACATGAGTTCCATTAATATTTCTATGAACCCTATAATGCACTCTATGACAAAGCATATAGCTATCAAGTATCATTACTTGAGGGAGCTAGTTCAGAAAAAAGAAGTGAGACTGGACAATGTGAACACTAAGGAACAGTTAGCAGACATATTTACAAAGCACTGCCCAAAGATGCTCAAGAGTATCTGTGAGGTAAATTGGGGGTGATTCCCCTAACTGAGGCTAATTAAGTTCTGTATGGAATTGTTGCATCAAGTGTTATATTCAGAATATTTGACACATTGATGCATAGGCAGTCACACTTTAGGAAGCTGCCTAAAGCTATGAAGTTGGACAAGAACAAAAAAGAAGATCATTCATAAAACAAGATGATAGGAATAGCATGATATAGATTTATGAACAGGAGAATCTACATGATAAAGATGTCAACATCTTTGGAATTATTGTCAAAGAGGGAGAAGTTTATTGAAAGAGGGAGAGTTCACTACTTAGAAGAAAAAGAGATTGATGAACAGAAACAGAAAGGTATCAGTGTGATCATGGACATAGAGGGACAAAAGTTTTGAAAAGATGAGAATCAGAATGAAGCTAAAGACATTAATGAAGATTTATTCATTTCAAGGAACTCAGGTGACTTTTTTGGATTGTATGGTAACTATGCTTGTTAAATTATTGTTTTAAATGTTTAGTTTTTGCCATCAATTCCAAAGAGGGAGATTGTTGGAAAGTTACAATGCAAACAATGGTTATTTTGTCATTGATGTCAAACCTTAGCTGGTGAGACTATTGCTATCTATTTGAGTACCATATCTATTGATTGATGAAGAAGATTTAACAAGAAGACCAAGTGGAATGGTTGAGTTAAGGCAAATAACAAGGGTACTTGATTAGTTGGCACATTGGCAAAGCAATGTGTTGTTTATCTTTTGATGATAGTTTTACTGGTTGGTTTGTGCCAAGCACCAATGAAATTTCCAAGCAAGTTTAGTGTTGGCCAAGTGAGAACACAATGGTGGCCGAGCGCCAATATTTTGATTAATGATGAGATTTGAGATCTCTAGCCGACATAGTTAATTTTATTGGGATATGTAAAGTTAATTAAAGATTGATCCACATTATTTAATGCATGGGTAACTGCAATTAATGTATGGATTCAAGATTTAATTAAAGACTACTTTGGAGAAGTAAATAGTAATGTAATGATGGGATGATCCATTAGATCTGACCTAACCTAAGATCTACGATCTTAATTAAGCAGCAAATATTTATCTGACCTAGATGAAGAGGTATAAGATAACCTCAAGGGGTTATTCATGTATGTAATGTACTTGTGTGTATGCAAGAGGATTGCATACATAATTTACTGATTGGCATGACTTAGAAGAGAAGGCTGAATAGAGAAGCAAAGAATTGCATGAGTGGTTACTTGATGAATTTCCAAGCAGATCAGAAAATTGAAATGAGAATGGAGGCCACTCAGTAAGTTAGCATTAGATCTCAAATTGGATCTAGATTTAAAAAGTAAGTTATATGTATCAGATCACAACTGTTGATTACTTTCTAACCATTGTATCAGTCAAAATCCTTTAACAAAGTTGGCCTAACAGTCATTGTGTAAATCCTCTAAACAAGGTGACATTCAGGTGGAATGTTCTAAGTCCTCTAACAAGGCCACTCCTGACAGGGTGATTAAATCCTTTAAGAAAGTCACATTTAGCAATGTGTTTTGTAACTTTTAACAGGGTTGGCTCCTAACAGAGCTCACTTCAGAAGAGTGAAAACTTGGTAGCATGTTAATGGTGGTTTTTCCCAAATTGGGTTTCCACATTAATACTTGTGTAAACTTGTGTGAATGTTTATGGTTTGTTTTACTGTTAATTTTCTGCAATTTAATTACATCATAACAGTAAACTGCATGTTTAAGTTGTTGACATATGCTACTTCTGCCGAGTAGATCTGAGTTGTTTAAATTGCTGCAAAGTTTCAATTGGTACATCTAGACCTGAGGATAACTGATTCACCCCTCCCCTCTGAGTTATTTTAAATTCATTCTAACATTAATATCATTATTAATTTGAATAACTCATTCTTTATTATTGATCTTATCCTAATCAATAAGCCTTTTAATGTGATTATTAATATTCACCACCCCAAACCACTTACGGATGATGTCACTTTTAACCCCAACATTAGCTAACCCATTCGCAACAATATTTGTTTCCTGATAATTATGAGTAATACAAAACTCTTAAAACTTTAGAGAAATAAGTTTGATTTTGTCAAAAATATGCTATATAGTCCATGAGGGTTTATTTGATCCTTTTATGCTATTGATGATATTCAAATAATCTCCTTCCAGCCATATTTTCTTACATTCCATTTCTTCTTCCATCATCACTGCGTTAAGAGAAACCATGGCTTCTTCCCTAGGATTGGTTTGCTATCCAAGAGGGAAATCCACTACTCCAAGATAGTTACCAGCCCAATCTCTAATAATACCACCACTAACTGCCATCCCTGGGTTTCCTTTGGCAACCCTATCAATATTATCTTTGTACAAGTCTTGGGGGGAAAAGACCATTGGACACCTTCTCTAGGGTTATGGGCTTTGTAAGAATTGAAATAAAACTACAATTTCTTGTTGGAAATGATTTGAGTAACTGAGAGGGGAGGGTTGAATTAGTTACCACAAAAACAAATCCAAGTCCCTTAGATGTCTTAATCAAACTTATCATTGTTGCTCAGTTAACAAAGATATTCTATTGTTACTCGGTTAACATAGCAAACTTAAAATATTAACTGTGATTATCCTTTAGTGATTAAGTATAGAAACATAAAGCATAAAGAAAATAAAATGTATATAGATGACATGAATATTTAATGTGGAAACCTAATTTGGGAAAACCACCAATTGCAACTAGTTACTTTTTTCACTCTTCTGAAGTGAGCCTTGTTAGGAGCTAACCCTGTTAGAGGTTTCAAAACACACTGTTAGGTGTGACCCTATTAGAGGATTTAATCACCCTATAAGGAGTGGCCTTGTTAGAGGTATTCAAACACTTCAATGTAGAAATGTAACCTTGTGAGAGGATTTATGAAAGACTGTTAAGTCTACTCTATCAAGAGATTTGGATCACTACTACAATTGTTAGAGAGTAACAATGGATTGACATGTTTAACGAAGCAACTATCTTTGCTGATTCAGATCTTTTCTCTAGATTTAAACTGGATACTCACTGATCAAATATTCTATTGTTTCTCTATCTAGATGATCTGTCCTTAATCAAAATCCCTTTTGATTTTTCCTTTACTCTTCATATCAAAACTTTGCCATATATTTATGCTTATTACTTCCTCTCATTCAATCCAAAATTGACCTTGTATATATATGATAGATCTTATCAAGTCGGCTTGAATAACCTTCCAAATAAATAATAAAACTTAAGTTTGTCAGCTGCATGTAACCAATTAAACATAAAATGTGAACTATTGTTTGTCAGCTGGCACTAAAAGCATAACTCGATTAACACTGTAATCCTTCAATGATCGACCACTACTGTATTGCCCAAGTGAACTCAATTAGAACTAAAAATCACTTTGGTCTTCTTCAATTCTCGAGAGAACATGGCATACACTAACTATGCTCAGTTTAGGTATAGACATTTGTGTAAAATCACTACATTTGTGTATACATCAATGACAATACACAATTGAATAATTGTCATCAACAATCTCCCTCTTTGGCATTGATGGCAACACAACATGTCATAATACAAAGAATTTTAGAGAAACAGTAACAATGATAAAAAAAATTAATGTCCTTAGCTTCATTCTAATTCTCATCTAGAAAACTCCCTCTGTCTTCACAATCACTGAAATACAGATTTCTCCCTCTTATATCAATATTTGTTTCTGATAAAAGTTCCCCCTCAATTATCAATAATATTTTCCTTAATAATTTCTTTGGCATGACATCAATAATCTCTCCCTCTTTGACATCAAATGCCAAAGACTCTATCCAATGAAATTGTAGTGTACCTGATGTACTAATTCATATGTAATGAGCTCTAACAATATACATCAACATGTTAAATCTATTTTGTAGCTTGGTTGATGCATCGCTAATCTATCCATTAGTGAGCCTCCATTAGGGGAATTGCCCTAGCTTTCCTCTATGATACAAGAATGCATCCTTAGGTAATGGTTTTGTGAATATGTCTTCAATTTGTTCTTTAGTATTCACATATTTCAACTTTACTTCCTTGTCCTGAACCAATTCTCTCAAGAAATGATACTTTATTGCAATATGCTTAGTCTTCGTAGGCATCACGGGGTTCTTTGAAATGTTAATTGCACTAGTTTTGTCACAGTAGATAATAAATGGTTCTTTGATTTCCTCCTTCATACCTGACAAAAATTGTTTGAACCATATGATATTTAAACAATTTACTGTTGTAGCAACATACTTTGCCTCTGTTGTAGACTGAGAAATGTAATTTTGTTTCTTGCTAGCCCAGGAGACTAACCTCTTACCAAGAAATAATGCTTCACCACTGGTGCTCTTTTTGTCATCAACACTTCCTGCCCAATCAGCATCAGTAAAAGTCTTCAAATCAAAGTTTCCTCCTTTCTTATACCAGAATCCATAATCTGCAGTACCCTTAAGATATCTCAAAATCCTTTTGATATCCATCAAATGATTCTCTCTAGGATTAGCTGAAAACCTTGCAACAATACCAACTGCTAATGCAATATCAAGTCTAGTGTGAACAACATATTGAATTTTACCAATCATGGATTTGTAGGTAGTCTGATTTACCTCCTTTGAGTCATCATCTTTAGACAACTTATGTCCAGTATACATAGGTGTCCCAAATGGTCTGGAATCTTCCATTCCAAATTTCTTCAATATCTCTTTGATGTATTTAGACTAAGTAATGTAGATACCATCCTTCATATGATGAACTTGTAAACCAACAAATAATTTTATTTCACCAAACATAGACAACTCAAATTCCTTACTCATAGCTTCAGAGAATGCTTTGCATAAATCATCATGTCCACTAAATAGTATATCATCAACACATCTCTGCTAATAGTATCTTGTTCTGAGGTCCATCTTTGATGTACAAACTACTATTGTCATTAGTTATTTGAAATCCAATGCTTACTAGGTAACCATGAAATCTTTCATACCATGCTCTAGGAGCTTGCTTCAGTCCATACAAGGCTTTGTGAAATTTTCAAACCATATTCCCTTTGTTAGGATCAAAAAAACCTTTAGGTTGCTCAATATAGACTTCCTCTTCCAAAATTCCATTCAAGAATGTAGATTTTACGTCTATTTGGTATACCTTGAATCCTTTATGTGTTGTGTATGCCAGAAGAGTTCTGACTCCTTCAAGTCTTGCAACAGGAACAAAAGTTTCACCATAATCAATACCATCTTCTTGAGCATATCCTTTACACACTAATCTTACCTTGTTTTTGGAAACTTCACCTTTTTCATTCATCTTGTTTTTGAAAACCCACTTAGTACCAATCTCATTCTTTTCTTTTGGTCTAGGTACAAGAGTCTAGGTTTTTTTTTTTCTATCTATTCAGTCTCTTCATTCATGGATGTTAGAATAACTGAGAGGGGGGGTTAATCAGTGGCCTCAAAAATATTCCAATAAATCAACCCAAAAACTTATTACCACGATATTAAGCCTATAGTTATCTTCAGTCCTACAAGATGAAAGCCTTCAAATAATATTAAATAACTACTGCTTGGAGTTCACTGTTAAACCTTATTCTTACTGTTTACTGATTAGCAGTCTTTCATTACCAAAATAGTAAACTGCTTAGTGTATACCGATCAATCTAGATTAATTATTTTAATGAAAAACACTAAATTAATCATGCATAAACACATTGACACATGGATTTTTAATGTGGAAACCCTATTAAGGGAAAAACCACTTGGGACCGGTAACCCAAAATTTTCACTATTCTAAAGTAAGCTCGGTGAAGATCCAACCTTGTTAAAGGTTACAAATGCACTGTTAGGTGTGACCTTGTTAGAGGATTTAAATAGAATAGTTTGTCACTTGATATCTAGCATCTCTATTCTACCTTCTATGAACAAACCCTAGTTTGTCAAATGGTATCTGCCATCTCATTCTATCTCCATGATCAAACTTTTTGATACTCCTTGGGATGTATCTCAATATAGAAAGAATTGTTAAGTCATGTTTGGTTAAGAGACTTTCTGATCCAATGGTTAAACTGAAATAGTAAATTATTTGTTCACATATACAACTATAAACTTGCAAATTTTTAGATCTATTGTAATCTCATAATACCTTTCTGATCAATGTATCTTTTCAATATATTTTCTCCACTTCTTTCTGCTTGGTGATTTTGTGCTTCTCTGTTGCTCGGTGTCTGCAAAAATCTTTAGCTCTTTCCTTAGCTTGATTGATCAAGACTGTATGAATTTTTTCTTCATCAATTTCTCTCCCGCATCCTCTTTCTCTATTCACTCCCATAATTCATAATGAATTATATTGTCTCTTTATAGACATGATATCACCGTTTCTAAGTCTTTAAATTTCTTGTTCTTGGCGTGATCCGCAATTCTAGCCAATCTTGATTTAAATCATTTACTCCTCTTTTATCTCATAGATATCTTCTTGCCAACTGTAATAAAATAGCTTTAAATCTTTTACTTATCCCTGGCTTTAACTTGTTGATGAAAATAATAATAGAAACTAGTTAACTCTATCTTTAGCTCTTTCTAGCTATATCTTTTGTCATTTCTGAACTTCACTTCTTTTCGGTGTTTAACTCTGTGTTAGCTTCGGTCAACACTTCAGTTCTCCTTGGGCATCTTCATCGGGGTTGTCTGTCCATCGGGCTTCACTGTGAAGTTCTTCTCTTCGGTAATGCTTGTGATTCTTCTCATTGGGTTTCTTGCTCAGGCAACACTGTGACTTTACTTTCAGGTTTCTCTATCTATCAGGGTGCACTACCCATCAAATTTTGTTGTCACTTAATGAATGTTGATCTTTTATGCATTACTGAAAGAATAATCTTTATCTCTCTAATTCTCTGAAGTCTTTGACCTTTGTATATAACCAATTAGATTATATCAAGTTGACATCAATGAAAACACAATCCATTAATTGATTTAATGTCTTGCATTATCTTTCTGCATTCCGGTGATCAAATTAACATCTTCAAACATTCAATCAGTTATGGTTCATCAATCTCTCCCTTTGGCATTGATGGAAACACACTACATTATCACATTATATTATTTCTAATACAATATTAAATATATCAAATTTGTATTTCATCAATTTCTCTCATATCTTTTGTTCTATAGCCAATACAAATGTCTGGCCCTTGGTAAGCTCATATAGCTTAGATTTGTTTCTTGCAGAGTCTCTTCTTCATTCTTTAATCCCTTTACTGGATAGATGTATCAGATTTTGATTTTGTTTCTGATATGTGCTCTACCTTAAATTTTTTATCATCTCTTTTTCCTTTGACATCAATCTCTCCTTTAGTATGTATTCTCTCCCTCATGTTACTTCCCTCCCTTTGATGGATATTTCATATGTAATCTCTCCCTTTGGATAATGATTAACTCTCCCTTTGAATTCTTAGGAACTTCTCTCCATGGATTATGAATGGATAATGATATAATCTCTCCCTTTAACAACAATGCCAAACAATTCTTCCATCCTTTTTATAATATACTCCTTGAATTTCCCTATCCATCAACAATACAGTGACTTTGGTGTTCGGTGTAGGTATGTACCTTGCTATGTACAAATGTATCTTTGCAGTCCATTTTTCTTGCTTGCATCAACATTAATGATCTTCTGATATTGTGTAGGTTGATGCAGCCTCCTTGTCATCTTAGTGACTGATAGACAAGGTTTGGACCCCTAGTCTCTGTCTCAGGTACTCAAATGTATCTTTTGATAATGGCTTGGTAAATATGTCAGCTAATTATTTCTTGGACTAAACATCTTCTAGTATCACTTCTTTTTCTTGCACTTGTTCTCTTAAGTAATGATACTTGATAGCACTATGTTGAGTCTTAGCATGCATGACTGGATTCTTTGATATGTTTATTGCACTGGTATTATCACAATAGATAATCACTGGTTCAAGAATCTTCATATTCATACCTTCTAGCAATTGTTTGATCCATGCAATATTAGAGCAGTTTGCAGCAACAGCCACATATTATGCTTATGTAGTAGACTGTGACATGCATCCTTGCTTCTTGTTGATCCATGTGACAAGTCTATCACCCATGAAGAATGCTCCTCCAGTTGTGCTCTTTTGGTCATCTATATTTCCATCCCAATCAGCATCTGTATAGACTTGAAGCTTAAATTTTCCTTCTCTTTTATACCATAAGCCATAGTCCTCAGTGTTCTTTAAATATCTTAGAATTCTCTTGATAGCAGTCATATGTGATTCTTTGGGATTAGTAGAGAATCTTGAAACTATTCCAACTACATGTTCTATATCTAGTCTGGTATGAAAAACATACATTAGTTTGTCAATCATTGATCTATACAAGGTCTGATTTACCTCATTTGATTTGTCTTCTTTTGTCAGCTTACATCTGGTTGTCATAGTTGTTCTAATTGGTTTGGAATCTTCCATCTTGAATATCTTCAGCACTTCCTTGATGTATTTGGACTGACTGATATATATTCTTGCATCTTGTTCAAGAATTTGTAGACAAAGAAATAATTTGATCTCCCCAAACATAGACATTTCAAACTCTTCTCTCATTTCATTAGCAAAGGATTTATATAACATTTCATTTCCCCCAAATATGATATCATCAACAAATATTCCAGCAATCAGAATATTACCATTGGTATCTTCTTTTAAGTACAAATTTCTATTTTCACTTGTTCTTACAAATTCAATGCTTATAAGATAGGAGTGAAGTCTTTCATACCAGACTCTTGGTGCTTGTTTCAATCCATACAAGGATTTATGTAGTCTACATACCATGTTTCTCTTGTCTGGATCAACAAACCCTTCTAGTTTTTCAATGTATACTTCTTCTTCCACTATTCCATTTAGGAATGCATATTTGACATCCATCTGGTATACCTTGAGTCCTTTGAATGCAGCATAAGAAAGTAATATTCTTACTCCTATTCTAGCAACGGGTGCAAAGGTTTCACCATAATCAATACCTTCTTCTTGTGCATACCTATTGCATACTAATCTTGCTTTATTCCTTGTGACTTCTCCATTCTCATTCAGCTTGTTTCTGAATATCCATTTGGTACCGATGACATTCTTGTCATCTGGTCTTAGTACTAGTGTCCATGTCTTGTTATTTTCAATCTGTTCTATTTCTTCATTCATAGCACTGACCCATTCCTTGTTTTCAAGTGCAGTATTAATAGATTTAGGCTGAAAATCACAAAGTAAACATCTAGTGTTTAGTGACTTACTTCTTCTTCTCATTCTAGCCTTCTTGTCTCCTATGATCTGATTCTGTGGATGATGTCTTCTGACATACTTGGCAAGTTTCGGTTCAGCTCTTTGTCCATCATTTTGATCATCATCTTGACCTTCATTCTGATCTCCATCACTCGAAACATCATTTTGAGGATTATCCTAATTTTTGATAATTATAGCCTGATGCTCGGGTGCAATGTTATGTTTCTTGGGAGCGATACACTATTTCTCGGGTAGAGTATCAGGTTCTTCAGTGTAAACAAACCTGTTGTATTCTTTTGGTTCTTTTCTGTTTTCCTTTTTCATTCTTCTCTGCAAATTCATCTATTCTTACATTTGCACTTTCAATGATCTTGTTAGAGGACTTGTTAAGACATTTATAAGCCTTTCTTTTGGTGGAATACCCTAAAAAGATACCTTCTTCACTTTTGGATTCAATCTTTCCATTTATATCATCTTTCAAAATATAACATTGAGTACCAAAGATTTTGAAGTAACTTACATTGGGTGTGTAACCATACCATAGCTCATAGGGTGTCTTCTTTATGTCCTTCAATTGTACTTTGTTAAATGTGTAGACAGCAGTACTGACAGCTTCCCTCCAAAAAGTTTGAGTGATTCTTTTCTCATTCATCAGTGTTCTTGCATAATCAACAATTGATTTGTTTCTCCTTTCAGAAATTCCATTTTGTTGTGGTGTTCTTGGTGCAAAAATTATCTTTTAATTCCATGCTCATTGCAATAGTTAGTGAATTCATCAGATACAAATTCCCTTCCTCTATATGATCTTAAGCATTTCAATTCCTTACCACTTATCTTTTCTACCATAACCTTATACCATTTAAATATCTTGAATGTTTCTGATGTATCTTTTAAGAACATAATTGTCATTATTCTAGAATAATCAACTACAAAGAGAATGAAATACATATCACCATAGTAACTCTTTATCCTCATAGGTCTGCATAAATTAGCATGGACTAATTCTAGAATTGCATTAGATGTATGGGCTTTACTCTTGAAATAGACTTTGTCATCTTACCTTTTTGACAATTCTTGCACATGATATGTTCAGGCTTTGACATGCTCGGTAAGCCTCTTACTCTTCTGTTATTGCTTATCTTTATCATGTTGTCAAAATTCACATGACATAATCTCTTATGCCACAACCATATTTCTTCATTTTTAGCCATTAAATAAGTGGTTTTAATGTCATCAAGATAGAAAAGGTTACCTTTTGTCTGTTCACTAGTTCCGATCAACCTTCCTAATTCATTGAAGATTTTTCCTTCTTATTTTAAAATGCTACTTGATGACCTATGTTATTTAGTTGTGAAACACTCAATAGATTATAATTTATTCCTTTTACCCAGTAAGCATTTTCACATTTGATTAATTTATTCAACATTATGGTTCCTTTACCTTCAACTAGACAAGGTGTGTCATTACCCATTTTTACTGATCCACCATTATAGTATTCAAAAGTTTCAAACTTTTGTTTATCACCAGTCATGTGGTGAGTGCAGCCACTATATATAATCCAAACATTATTCTTACTAACCTTATATATGAGTGTAGTCTCTACATACCTTTCTTCTTCGTCTAAATCATCCTTCATGGCTACAAATACCATCTCAATGTCTTCATCAAATTCGGTGTCAGTATCATCAGTTCTATTCTCATCCATGTAACAAGCTTTCTTTCCTTTTTCCTTGTAGTCTTGGGTATATCTTCTATCAAATTTTTGATTGCTTCAGTAATCTCTGTTATCACCTCGATCAAACTTCTTTTCATATGTTCTATCATTACTTCTATCATCTTTTCTTCTTTTAGGATATCTTGCAGCAAAGTGTCCAACCTCTTTACAATTAAAACATACAAGTGGTAATTTACCTTTGTCTCTACCTTTGCCTCTCTGCAATATTATTTCCATTAGTGCTTCAATCTCATCAAGTCCTTGTTCATCACTATCACTTTCACTATCATTTTCTAATAGTGTGTCTATGACTTGACTTACTTATTTTTAAAGAAGATTTGAATGCAGACTCTATAGATGGTAAGACACTATTGTCAAAGTTATTCATTTCAAATGAAATCAGTCTACCAATCAGACTATCTAGAGTAACATTATTGTTTGCAACTGCTCTCATTTCTTGTATAGCATATACAGGCAGTAAGGTTCTTAGGATTTTACTTACCATTCTCTCTTCTTCAAGTACACCTCCAATTCCTCATATAGCATTGACTACCTCTTTGATTTTGTAGCTATACTAAGTGATATTTTCTCCTTCTTTCATTCTTAGGTCATCAAACCTCCCTCTTAGGATTTCTGCCTTGGCTCTTAGTACATTAACATCTCCTCCATGTACTAGCTTCAATTTATCCCACATTTGCTTTGTAGAGGTGCAGGTTTTGACATCTTCAAACTTAGCCTCGAAGAGTGAGGAAGTAATTTCTATCATCATGCAATTATGATCATGTTTTTCTCTTAATTTCTCAAGTGTGTGAGGTCATGTAGGCAACACATATTCAGTATCTAGGTGTTGAGTAACATCATTACCAATACCTAATAGGTGGAGTCTTATTCTTATTTTCCATGATGTAAAGTTGTTTTTATTCAACTTGGGCACATCTCGTTTGTCCATCTTGTGATCTTTTGCTTGAGCTATTAAATTCCCTTTCCAAGCACACAAGCTCTGATACCAATTGTTAAAATAATTGAGGGGGGGTGAATTAGTGGCCTCAAAAATATTCCAAGAAAACAACCCAAAAATGTATTACCACAATATTAAGCCTCTAGTTATCTTTAGTCCTACAAGATGAAAGCCTTCAAATAATCTTAAATAACTACTGCTCGGAGTTCATTTTTAAACCTTATTCTTACTGTTTACTGATTAGCAGTCTTTCATTTACCAAAAAATAGTAAATTTCTTAGTGTATACCGATCAATCCAGATTAGTTATGTGTAATGCAAAATACTAAAGTAATGACTCATAAATACATTGACACGTGGGTTTTTAACATGGAAACCTTGTTAAAGGAAAAACCACTTGGGACCGGTAACCCAAAATTTTTACTCTTCTGAAGTGAGCTCGATGAAGAGCCAACCCTGTAAAAGGTTACAAACACACTGTTAGGTGTGACCTTGTTAGAGGATTTAAATAGAATAGTTTGTCACTTGATATCTGGCATCTCTATGCTACCTTCTATGACCAAACCTTAATTTTTCAAGTGGTATTTGACATCTCATGCTATCTTCATGATCAAAATTTATGATACTCCTTGAGATGTATCTCAATATAGAAAGGATTGTTAAGTCATGCTCGGTAAAGAGACTTTCTGATCCAATGGTTAAATTGAAACAGTAAATGATTTGTTCACATATACAACTATAAACTTGTAGATTTTCAGATCTATTGTAATCTCATAATACCTTTCTAATCAATGTATCTAATCAATACCTTTTCTCCACTTTTTTCTACACGGTGATGTTGTGCTTCTCTGTTACTCGGTGTCTGCAAAAATGTTTAGCTCTTTCCTCAGCTTGATTGATCGGGACTGTATGAAGTTGTTCTTCATCAGTTTCTCTCCAGCAACCTCTTTCTCTATTCACTCCCCTAATTCATAATGAATTAGATTGTCTCTTTATAGACATGATATCACTGTTTCTAAGTATTAGACTTTCTTGTTCTTGGCATGATCCCCAATTCTAGCCAATCTTGATTTAAAGAAATTACTCCTATTTTATCTTGTAGATATCTTCTTTCCAACTGTAATAAAACATCTTTAAATATTTTACTTATCTCTGGCTTTAACTTGTCAATGAAAACAATGTTAACAACCAGTTAACTCTATCTTTAGCTCTTTCCAACTAAGTCTTTTGTCATTTATGAACTTTAGTTATTTTCGGCGTTTAGCTCTTTGTTATCTTCAGTCAACACTTTAGTCCTCCTCAGACATCTCTGTCAGGGTTTTCTGTCCATCGGGCATCACTGTGAAGTTTTGCTCGTCGGTAATGCTTGTCGGGTTTCTTGCTTGTGCAACACTATGACTTTACTTTTGGGTTTCTCTGTCTGTCAAGGTACACTACCCGTCGGTGTTTTTTGTCACTTAGTGAATGTTGATCTTTTATGCATTACTGAAAGCATAATATTTATCTTTCTGATTCTCTAAAGTCTTCGACACTTTATATATAACCAATTATATTATATCAAGTTGACATCAATGACAACACAATCTATTAATTGATTTAATGTCTTGCATTATCTTTCTACATTTTGGTGATCAACTTAACATCTTCAAACATTCAATCAGTTATGATTCATCAATGGATTTTATAGAACTTTCATCATTCAACGCATCTTTAATGGATCTAGGTTTGATTTCACTAAGCAAACATGTACCTTTAATTTTGTTCCTTTTCATTATCCCTTCTGTCTGATCTCCAATAATTTTCTCTAGTGCATGATGCCTTCTGACATATTTGGCAAGTATAGGTTCCTTCCTCTTTGATTATGGGCTTGCTCCACTTGGTTCACAATGTTCAAACATTATGTTCTACTCTTATGTCTGATACTCAGGTTCCCCTATGTGAGACTCGGGTGCCTCTATCTGAGACTCAGGTTCCTCTGTCTGCAACTCAGTTCTCTCTATTTATGACTCAGTTTCTTCAGTTTGAGACTCAATTTCTTCAGTTAGCAGCTTGGGTTGCATAGGTTTCAACAAGGTTTGTTCTAGTGAATTTAGTGGTTGACATGGTTTTTGTCCAATCACCATTTCTTGTGTCTTTGGTATAGTATCAGGTTCATAATACACAAAGTTTTTGTAGTCCTTAGGCTCTTTACTTCTTTGTTCTTCACTTCTCTCTAAAAACTCATCAATCTTTACATGTACACTTTTTATGACTTTATGAGTAGCAATATTCAAACATTTATATGCTTTTCTTTTACAGGAGTAGCCTAGGAATATACCTTCATCACTTTTTACATCAAATTTTCCATTTCTTTCTTCCTTCAAGATGTAACATTTACTTCCAAATACTTTGAAATAACAAACATTGGGTTTATAGCCATACCATAATTCAAAAGGTGTCTAATCAGAACCTTTCTTCAGTTGAACTTTGTTCAAGGTGTGAATTGTAGTGCTGACAGCTTCCTTCTAGGATTTTTTTGTAACATTCTTTTCAATCATCAAGGTTCTTGCACAATCCATAATAGATATGTTTCTTCTTTCTGCTATCCCATTTTGTTGTGGTGTACCTAGGGCAGATACTTGTCTCTTGATTCCTTTTTCATTGTAGAATTCATTGAACTTATTAGAAATGAATTCACCTCCTCTATCAGATCTTAAACATTTAAGTTTCTTTCCTGTTTTCTTCTCAACTCTGGCAAGGTACCACTTAAACTTCTGAAAAGCTTCTAATTTTTCTTTGAGAAAGATAACAGTCATCATTCTGGAATGGTCATCAAAAAATAGAATGAAATACCTCTCTCATGTGTAACTTTTTGTTCCAATTGGTCCACACAGATCAGTATGCACTAACTCCAAGACTTCTTATGTATTGTAATTCTTTCTCTTGAAACTAGTTTTGCCCATCTTCCCAATTTGACATGTTTGCATATTGCAAATTGAGGTTTTTTCAGAATAGGAATACATCTTACTATTTTTTTCTTTCTTATGTTGATAGGTTATCAAAATTCACATGACACAAACTTTTATGCCATAACCAACTTTCTTCTACTTATGCAATAAAACATGAAATTTTAGTGAGATCAAGATAGAATAGATTACCTTTTGTTTGCCTGCCAGTTCCAAGTAGGTTTCCCTTACCATCTAGGAGCTTTGCCTTACCATTCATGAATTATACTTCAAAACCAATGTTATTTAATGTACACCTCTCTCTTTGATTCTCATAGCTTTCCAAAGGCGAGGGTTAGTAGCAAAGGTTTCACAAATGAATGCAAATCAAGTATATAATTACTACTAAATGAATAAAAGAAACATGAGCAATAAAATGTACAAGCAAGAGAAATGAAGACAAATAAATGCAAACCCCACAATGCTTGAAGCTTCTATTATTTCTCTCTACTCCTTCCGAAACACTGTTCTTGATGCTCAGTATTGGCGGGGCAGTGTCTATGACTTGAGAAGCTTCGAGAATTTGATAATTAAAATGTGTGTGTGTGGTTGCAAGATGGCTTGAATGCTAGAACCAAACCGACAGAGTAATGGTGCACGAGAGCTTGAAATCCTGGACCCTTCAAAGGGTTATGAAGGGTTTATTATATAGGAATTGGTGATGATATGAACGGTTGAAATCAATCCCAGAGATGGGGAGATAAACGGTTGAGATCAAAAGGAACAGGAGAGGTCCTCAGTAAACTCCACCTCTTTATTTGGTAAAGAGGAGATAGAGTTTGGTTAACTGAAGAGCTAATTATGAGTTGTCTTTTTGAACTGAAGAGGTGGGTGAAGTTACCCATGTGGACTGGAGAGATGGGTGGAGTAACCCATGTGATGTAATTGGAGTTATCTCTTTGAAGATAAATGAATATTTAATTCATTTATTTAATAATTATTTTCAACATGCGAGATAATTGAATTCTTTTTGATTAAGAATTGCTTTATTTGATGAAATTAAATTAATTTAATTGAAATTAATTCAATTGGAAGAATTTAATTAGTAAGTTTAAATATTTGAATTTAAACTATAGGAA
>MU223194.1:2036502-2057503 GCA_018584345.1 Thuja plicata
GTGTTTTTAATGTAAAGTCGCAAGCCTGTCCATTTTAGGGTGTCTACATTTGCCCCTCTTTGATGCGATGTGACTTGTCACAATGTGTCAAAGATTCTTTGATTTTGCCCCAGCTTGCCCCGGCATTTAGTAGGTGCTTTTATGCCTCAACAAATTTGAGCGAAAAGTCACGAGACGAGCGTTAATTTGTTGAAACTGCAATTTGTGGAACTGAGTAGCTGTCAGATTTGCAAAATATCTGAAAATGCCCCTGTAATTGACCTTTGAAGTTTCTGGGGGCCGGGAAGAAATTTCAGAGCTCTTGGGTGAAATTAGGGTTTTTAGGGACCCCTATAAGTAGCTAAGAGAGCTCTTCATTTGTCACTTTGTGATTTTGAGCTCTAGCTCATTGGTGAGTTTTAATCTTTGATTTCTACTTTATTTCTTCTTGTTTTCGAGTGATGGCAGGGCTTCCTGGGGCTTCCTGGTGTTGTGCATATTTATGATCAAGTCTGTTCATACCGCCGACCTCCTGGCTCTAGACGTTCGGTGAGTTTTCTCATTTTACATGTCGTTAATTATGTTATTTTTAGCTTTTAAAATTTGTACCTTTTTGAAAAATGTAACTGTTTGCCGCAATCGACTGCGGTTTTTCCGTAATTGCCGATTTTATGCCGCATTTGATAAAAGTGCCCCATTTGCATGTATAAAATGCCGCACTTATAGTTTGTCTGCCGAACTTGCAGTTTAGTTGCTGCAATCACATAAAAGTACCGCAATTGACTCTGTTTATTACCGCAATTGATTTGTTAACACTGTCTGCTTGATGTCTTTGTCAGTTATCTACTTCTTGTTGCTTATGTTACTTTCCTCAATGACTGAAACTGATAATTTTTTTATTTCACTATATGTGCAGTTCACTGGGCGTATCTTGCGCTATCGGGAGTCCAGACCGGTGGGACTTGTCTATAGATTCCAGCTGACTGAGGACAAGAGGTCAGTACTGCGTGCTCTAGGATTATACTAGATATGTTACATACCCGAGATCACGACCAACAGGGGTCTGATATCTATTCTTGTAGAGTGGTGGCACTCTGAGACATGCACTTTCTAGTTGCCCACTGGGGAGTGCACCATGACCTTGGAGGATGTGTATCGCATCCTCCAACTCCCTATCCAGGGCGAGCTAGTGGAGTATTCCACATGCCCTGGTATTATTGCTTTGACTGAGCTTTCTGGACTGCCCCAAGATCATCTCGGCTTTCAGGAGGTTATGATACTCCCTGGTTGAGATTCATATTAGGCCTAGATAGACTATCCACACTGTTGGGTAGTTTGATTTGTGGGATCTTGTGCCCTGATCGGCGTTAGCATGGCTTTTCCATTGGGTTTGGTAGCATCCTTCAGAGTATGGTCTGAGACCATACCGTCTTTGCTTGGGGCCCATGCATGTTGGTGCACATGCATTTCCATATGTTGTATGTGGCTTACCTTGATGGTAAGTCACTTGGTTGTGGTGCCACTTTATTGCAGATTTGGGCATGGGAGCATATAGCTGTCTGTCGTCCTGTTGGTGCTCGTGTTCTCCTGGCTGATAGGCCGTGTGTATATATGTATGATGGTGTGATTGTTCAAACCCATATGGGTCATCTCTCATACTGGTGACAGCAGCTAGATATGATTCCATACTTCATCTAGAGACCTTATAGAGATTGTCCTGTTTGTGATGGAGAGGACATCCATCTCCCCTTTTGTCGACAATGGAGGTACCTGATTGGTCGTGTGAGTGATCATGTTCATATGATCTATTTTCATAACACCGACTGGGTGTTACGGTAGTTTGGAGAGTAGCAGGATGTGTGAGACTCATATGCCTATTTATCTCGGAGGTCTAGGGATGCTCATGTTTGGGGTGTCACAGTGTCTCTAGATGTTGCTCGCATGGAGTTCTTAGGGTTGCTACCTGTTGCATGGACCTGGCATTCTGCCACTGTGGATCCAGGTTTGTCTTGCTTCTGTTATGCTTGTGTACTTCCTTTTTGCACTCTGGTTATGCTCATATCCTGTAGTGGTTTTATATGTCTTGATCTGCTCTGAGACTGATAGTTGATTTTCCTTCTGCAGGCACTACACCATAGTTTGATGCATACTGGTTGTAGCATCGTCCTATTGCCTTGACAGATGTTTGTGTCCTATTGCCAGGACCATCATGAGGAGGGCTCGATGGGTATGGTGTGGTAGGGGAGGCCGTGATGGAGGGAGGGGTGGCGGATGGGGAGGGAGGGATGGGGGTCAAGATGGTGGACAAGGAAAAGTCGGGAGAGATGGTGGGAGGGATGGAGGACGAGGGAGAGGTGATGACGGAGGGGATGATCCTGGTCCCGGGGGTGCTGGAGGTGGATTTAGGATGGGAGGTGGCCAGAGTGGTGGTTAGTCTAGAGTTGGTCTGGGTGCCATCTTGGAGGACGAGGAGGCTTTGGAGGAGGAGGCACCCCAGTTAGTTTGAAGGGTGCGCAAACATACCGCTACAGTTTTGGCTCCTAGGGAGGAGGATAGGATTGTGATTGAGGATGTGGATATTGATCTTGTGGATATAGACATGGAGGCTCTTGATGAGTAGAGTGCTTAGATAGGGTCCTCGAGGGAGAGTGGCAGCAGTAGGAGCAGTACAAGGGAGAGCTCCGAGAGTGGGGATGATTCGGTGGTGCTGAGGCGAAGGTGAGGTGAGGGACTGGGTGGAGAGGCAGAGGAGGGAGATATGGATGTAGCCATGGGTGGTATGGATGATGATCCCTCAAAGGTTGAGTGACTCTCACAATAGGTTCAATATTTTCAGACCCGTCTTGCTTTAGCCGATGCCCGTGCGACCATTTTGGAGGGCCGTGTGACACCTGCTGAGTCCAGAGAGTGACAGGTTCGGGCTGAGGTCCGCGCATTCATTGACAGTGTACAGTATGTTGCACAGAGAGATATTTTGGATAGATATTATAGATCTGGGTGAGAGGCTCAGAGGGAGATAGATTATTGGAGATGGCACTATGAGGGCACAGTTTCGGCTGCGTAGAGAGTGCCTAGTTACACCACATCGTAGAGATCCAGCAGGGCTTAGCAGTTGTAGAGTAGTGGTGTCTGAGCTCCTGAGTCCTCTCATAGGATAGATTCAGATATGCCTCCCCCTCGTGCTCCTCCTGGCGAGGGTGGGGGTAGCTCCTGTTGATATGCTTCTTGTACCATTTTTTGTAGTGATTCATTGTATACACTGAGTAGTACCATTTTTTCGTATCTTGATACGCTGATATATATGATATACATGTTGATTACCTTTCTTTGTTCATAATTGTGACTTTTTATTTGTACTTAGATATTTTGATTTACATGAGATGCAGCTATGTTTTGATATGATGTGCAATGGTTTTACTTTCTATATGTATGATTCTACATGATTATTGATGAGATGTATATGCAATGTGTTTCTATTATGCAGACTCGTATGTGGATGATTTACTTTTCCTATGATACTAACATGTTATGCAGGATGGTGTAAATGAAATACCTATTTTAATGAGATGCTTTATGGATGCATGTGATTTTATGATTTATCATGTATGCAACTACCATGTCTTTTCATTTTTCTGATGCACTTAATTGAATGAATGCAATCTATTTATGCACAAAATATCTGAGTAATGCATGTGTTAGTTAGAAAGAAGTTAGTTTGGACAGATGTGCTTGGAGATTGATCTAATTGAATGTAATGATAGAAAAAAATTTCTTTTTTTGCCTTTTTTTTTTTGGATAGATATGATCTGATAGAACGGATGAATGTCCCAAGTTGCTACCCCATTTTCCAATAATTGTCATCACTGCATCTTTTTTTGTATTTTCTAATATTCTGGAAGAGCGTCAAATGATCCAGATCACATACCACCTGGATACTGCCACGACCTCTTGATAGCGGAAGGAGTAGAGAGATTGAATAGAAAGAGACCCATAGTGCCCACAAATATTGACCATCTGGATATCGCTTGTCCTCTGAATTAATCTAAAACAAAGAAACCAAGATAGAACTCCTATGTACCCAGAGTCCATCTGGATAACACTATGAGCTCTTGATTTTTGAAAGGGAAAGCCAAAAAAATAAGATAGAACTCCTATGCCCCTAGAGTCCATCTGGATAGCATCGTGAGCTCTTGTTTGTAACATAAAGGGAAAGACCATAGAAACCAAGATAGAACTCCAAAGCAACTCAGAGTCCATCTAAATAGTGTTGTGAGCTCTTGATTCTATAAATCAAACAAGCAAAATAATAGAGAATGAATGTCCAATTCTTTCCCAGGTTTAAGCTCAAATCATGGAACTGCGCGGCTGCCAGATAAGTGACAGCGCCTACCGCATTTATCCTAAATCATCATGGCCCTGAAATTAAAGTGAACATTCGACAAACAATAATCAAAGGAAATAAGTCATGATCTATCATAGCTACTCTCCTCACATGGTGGATCCTGGAGTAGCGTAAGAACATAAACCCAAAATATAGACTGACATCTGACCAACTTGACTGACCTAGTCAACATTTTTGTGTGGTTCCCCGATGCAGTTGGATTCTCATGCTTGGCTCAAACTCTTTGGATAGGCTTGGTTGGCTTGATTTCTTTGATCACATTGGCAGCGGATCGAGCTGTGTCAGATGGGCTGAATGCGTGTTCACAAAGCTCATGATTGTGACAGTATTGATTGATAGATTTGATTGCTCTGATCATGTTGGTAGCTGATCAAGCTATGTTAGATGTGCCCAATGCTTGTTTGCAAAGCTCATGATTGTGACAATTGTGATTGATAGATTTTGATTTGATCAATTTGGCAACCGATCAAGCTGTGTCAGATGGGCTCAATGCTGATTTGCAAAGCCGATGATTGTGACAATTGATTGACTAGGCATGCTTGCCCCTTTCTTTCTTTGATAACTGAGTTGGTTTTATTGCTTTGGATTCTTGCAGTTTTTGAATGTTTTTGATGAAGATTGATTTTCTCTTGATTTTTTGAACTTTTTAGGATTTTTTGAATATTTGGAATCACCCCTAGTCTGGTGGACCAGTATTAACCATGGGTAAGTTCCTGATGCTCAAAGGGGTTTTGTGCTTCTGGATATAGCTTGGGATAGGCAGTCTTGCATTTTGAAGTGTGCTCAAGCTTTTGGAGCTCATTGATGGTGAAGCTGGATATGAACACTTGGTGCATGTTTGCCAAGTTTTCACCAAGGTACCTACTCAATAGCACCTGATTGCCAGGTTTTCACTGAGAGAGTGATTTTTTTTCTCTTTACTTTTTTTCTTTTTTGATTGTCGCCAAGGCGCCTGATTGCCAGGTTTTCACCAAGGTAAATTTTTTATTTTTTTTATTTTTTTAGTATTTTTTGGATATGTAGATAAATTCCCTAACCATAGAGACCTTTAAGGGTAGAACCTCTTCAGGTGCATGTTGTTGATGTAGCCAGGGAGCTAATCTCCTTCTGGTGTTGCTAGTATGAATGCCCCACTCTAAGTAGAGTTGACAATAACAAATGGTCCTAGCCAGTTAGGTTCGAACTTACCAGGTTTGACTCACTCTGCTTGATTCTTCTGATTTTCCATGAGGACAAGGTCTCCTTCCTCAAATGTTTGTAACTTCACCTTCTTGTGATAATTCCTTCTAAGGCGATTCTGATAGCCTTGTAAGTGGTCGAAGGCATGTTGCCTTCTTTCATCTAGTAACTCTAGTTCACTGAGCCTTGCCACTCTATAGTCTTCATCTAAAGCCAGGTTCTTCAATGATATCCTCAAGGATGGGATTTCTACTTCGAGGGGTAATACCGCCTCTGATCCATAGACTAGGGAGAAAGGAGTGGCTTCTGTAGGTGTTCTCACACTAGTTCTGTATGCCCATAATGCGGGACTAAGCTGTAGATGCCAGTCTCGCCCTGATGTGTTTACTGTCTTCTTCAGAATCTTCAAGGTTGTTTTATTTGTAGCTTTGGCTTGGCCATTCCCTTGAGGGTAGTAAAATGAGGAGAACCCTTGTTTGATGTGGTACTGTTCACATAGGTCTTCAACATCCTTGTTCTGGAAAGGAGTACCATGATCTGTCAGGATTGTTTGGGGGATCCCGTATCGATAGATGGTGTGATTAAGTATGAACATTGCTATATGTTTTCCAGTGATGTAAGTCAGGGGAATTTCTTCCACCCACTTGGTGAAGTACTCTATTGCTGCTATGATGTACTTGTGTCTGTTTGCTGAAGAAGGTGTTATCTTTCCCACTAGGTCAAATCCCCACATTGAAAATGGTAACGGTGATGTAATGGGATTTAGTTCCTATGTTGGTGCATGGATGAGGTCTCCATGAATTTGGCACTATCTACACCTTGGGACATGCTTGTGTGCATCTATCTCTATTGTTGGCCAATAGTATCCCATGCAGATTATTTTCTTAGCTAAGTTATTGCCACCTCTGTGGGTTCCACATATTCCTTCATGTACCTCGTACAAAGCTTTCTAGGATTCCATGGAAGTGAGACATCATAGTAATGTTCCATCGAGACTTCATTTGTATAGAGTAGTAGAGAGGATTGTATACCTAGAGGCTTGGCGGATGAGGGCTTTTCTCTGGCTCCTAGACAAGTTTGGAGGTAAGACGTTGTTTTGGAGATAGCTATAGACATCTTGGTACCATGGGGATTCAGGACCAACAAGGACACACATTGATTCTGTGATAGATGCCTAATGTGATGGCACCAAGAGTTGCTCCACCAGAAACTAGAATTTGGTATCGTTACCTGACATATCAATCAGTGATGCTATGGTAGCCATCGCATCTACCACTTTGTTTTGTGCTCTTGGGACTTTCTCAAAGAGAATGTAATGAAACTTGGTGTGTAGTTGTTCCATCTATGCTCTATAAGGTATGAGCTTCTCATCTTTGGTCATGTAATCATTATCAACTTGGCTAATGACCAACTGTGAATCACCAAAGACTTTCAGATTCTTGATTCTCCATTGAATGGCTATCTTTAGACCGATGACCAATGCTTCATATTTTTCTATATTGTTGGTGCATTGGAAGTTAAATCTGAAGGACTTTGGAATTGTATCGTGATCGGGAGTGATAATAACTATCCCTGCCCCCACACTGTGGTTTGTACATGATCCATCAAAGTAAATTTTCCATACCTCAATCGCCAGTTGTAGTGTCATGATAGATTCGTCAGGAAAATCAAAGATAATAGGCAGGTGGTCTTGAATCAGTGCCTCCGCTAGTTGATCTGCAAATACTTGTCCCTTGATTGCCTTTCTGTCTACATACTCAATGTCAAACTCACTTAAGATCATTACCCACTTGGCCAGTCGTCCCGTGAGCACTGCTTTTCTCAGGAGGTACTTGAGAGGATCAATGTGTGCACCCAATTTCGTTTGGTGACTCAACATGTAGTGTCTTAACTTCTAGGAAGAAAAAACAACTGCCAGGCATGACTTCTCAATTGGCATGTAGTTTAGCTCATATCCAACCAAAGTCCTTCTTAGATAGTAGATGGCCCTCTCCTTTCCTGCATCATCATGTTGTGCCAAGAGGATGCCTAATGTTGATTCAGTCACTGAGATATATAGAAGCAATGGTCTACCTTGTACTGGTGGGACCAATATAGGAGACTTTAGAAGGTAGTCTTTGAATATCTGAAAAGCCTGTTCACATTACTCTGTCCATATGAACTTGATGTCTTTATGCAATAGATGCTGGAATGGGTGGCACTTGTCTGCTAGTTGAGCTATGAAGCGTCTGATTGATTGGAGCCTTCCTTGTAACCCTCTTAGGTGTCTCAGGTTCGATGGTGGAGGCATGTCCAATATTTCCTTGACCTTTTCTAGATCCACTTCAATTCCTATGTGTGATACTATGAACCCTATTAATTTCCCCGCTGTGACACCGAATGCACACTTTTTTGGATTTAGTCAGACTTTGAATTCCTACATCCTATCAAAGATGGTCCCAAAACCTATAGATGATCCTTTCAGAGTATTGATTTGGCTAATATTTCATCCACATAATCTTCCATTGTCTTGTGGATGAGATCATGAAATATGGTTGTCATTGCCCTCTGATATGTTGCTCCAGCATTCTTTAGACCAAATGGCATGACATTCCAACAATATGTTCCCCAAGGACATGTGAAAGTTGTTTTTTGTTGATCCTCTAGTGCTATCCTTATTTGGTTGTAACCTGAGAAGCCATCCATAAGTGACAGCATTTCATGCCTTGCAGTTAATTCCACTATCATATTGATGTTTGGTAAAGGAAAGTCATCCTTGGGACATGCTATATTGAGATCCCAGAAGTCTTTGCAAATCTATATTTGACCACTGTGTTTTGTAACTGGTACTAAATTAGATATCCAATCTGCATATGGTATAGGTCTGATGAATTTAGCGTCTAGAATCTTTTTTAGTTCGGCCTTGACTAACAATGCAATGTGAGGATGCATCTTTCTTAGCTTCTGTTTGATAGTGAGAGGAACCTCCTTACAGAAATATGGTGAGAATGCATGAAATAACAAATTATAGAGAAATAGCAGAACTCAGAATGAATCTATTGATCGCGGGCCACTTCGAGGGGGTAACCTCCTTTGAGCAAGCTCAATTCAATAAATTTGTTGGTGTCCATCAAAGGCCTCAACCTACTCTTATATACTAAGTATGATCTAGAAAAGTAATACTACCTATGCATGTGGGATAATAAAATATACTCACAGGATGACTTACAAAGCATATGCATCCAAAAACACTACACTAACAAAATAAACAGAAGCAACACACAATTTTCCTAACATCCCCTCTCTCTTAGAAAAATCTTTGTCCTCAAAGCTTAAGGTGTTGAAATTGTTGTTGAATCTGAAGAAGGGGTTCCCAGGTAGCATCCTCTGGTTGCATGTCGTGCCACTAATTCAAGACCTCAGAGATGGAGCGAGAGAGAAGCTGACAAGTGTGCTGGTCAAGGATTACCTCCAGCTCCAGGATAATGGATCCTTCCTTATCCATTTCAAGGAGAGTAGTTTGTGCTCTGACGTTGGTACCAAGAACTTGCTTTAGAAAAGAAACGTGAAATACTGGATGAATGCGGGAAGAAGGAGGAAGTTCCAGTTTATAAGCAACTGAACCAATCTTCTGGAGAACCTTATAAGGCCCATAAAATTTTGGGGCCAGCTTATGATGCCCTTTAAGCTTCAGGGAGGGTTTCTTGTATGGCTATAGATGAAGAAAACCTATATCCCCAACTTGAAATGAGCACTTAGAACAGTGTTGATCTTCTTGCTGTTTCATTCGATTATGGGCCATGTGAAGATTATCCTGTAAGGTGCAAATAATCCGATCCCTGGTGCGGAGAACTATGTCAACTGCCTAAACTGGTGAGCTACTAGGAGTATAGGGAAGGAGCACTGGAGGTGCCTAACCATAGACTGCTTCATATGGAGTCATTTTAGAGGTAGTGTGGTAAGAGGTATTGTAACACCATTCAGCTAAAGGAAGCCACTTGGCCCACTAATGTTGCTGTTTGGAAGTGAAGCAGTGAAGATAAGTTTCCAAGCATTTGTTGACAATTTCAGTCTAACCATCAGTTTGTGGGTGATAGCCTGAACTCATCTTCAGTTTGGTGCCAGTTTGCTGAAATAGTTCAGTCCAAAAATGACTGGTAAAAGTTGCATCACGATCTGAGACAATGGAAGAAGGGAGGCCATGAAGATGGAAGATCTGGTCCATGAAGATTTATGCAACTAAGGAGGCAATATAGGGGTGGCTGAGGGCACAAAAATGACTATATTTAGAGAGATGATCAACCACAACCAAGATCGCTGTCTTGCCACTTGATTTAGGAAGCCCTTTAATGAAAACCATAGAAATATCAGTCCAAATCCATGTAGGGATGGGCAATGGTTCTAGCAAGCCAGGAAGGAGGGTCGTTTCACCCTTGTGGTGTTGGCAGGTATCACATTTAGCCACCATCTATTGAATCATCTATTTCATTCCTTTCCAAAAGAAGTTTCACCTTGCCCGCTCATAAGTTTTGAGGAATCCTGAGTGCCCTGCAGAAGGAGAAGCATGGAGTTCATAAAAAATAGCCTGTTGTAGATCTAGGTTCTGAGGAAGCACTAGACGGCCCTTATATCAGAGAGAAGCACCATCCTAAGAGTAATGTGGTACAGTAGAAGGATTATTGGCCAACTGGTGAATGATTTGAGATAAAGAACAGTCACTGACATAGCCCTCCTAAACAGATGCTAACCAATTGGGAATTGGCATAGAAATAGCTGAAAAGGAAGCTTGATCATCAAATGTGCAAGAAAGAGCATCTGCCACAATATTGTCCTTACCCTTCTTGTAGGTGATCTCATAATCATACCCCATGAGTTTTCTAACCCATTTATGTTGTGTAGGGGAGGATACTCATTGTTAGAGGAAGTATTTCAAACTTTGGTGATTGGTCCTGATGCAAAAATGACTCCCTAGGAGGTATGGCCGCCACTTCTATACAGCATGAAAAATGGCCATCATTTCTTTTTCGTAAGTAGAGAGGGCTAGATTCTTTCCAGAAAGGGCTTTTCTAGTGAATGCAATAGGATGGTCATCTTGAAGGAGAACAGCACCCAATCCATTGCCGCAAGCATCACTCTCAATAGTGAAGGGCTTGGAAAAATCTGGCATTGCGAGAACAGGTGTACTGCACATAGCCTGTTTCAGTTGTTCAAGCGCATTATTAGCAACATGGGTCCAGGAAAAGGCATCCTTTTTTAACAGAGCTATCAATGGTGCTACAATTTTCCCATAATTCTTGACAAAACTTGCGGTAATAGCCAGTCAGCCCCAAAAAACCCTGAAGGCTCTTGAGAGTTTTAGGATGCAGCCAATTTTTCATGGCATCTATTTTTGTAGGATCCACCCGAACCCCTTGATGTGCAACAATATGCCCAAGATACTCCACTTCCTCCTGGCCAAACACACACTTAGATAATTTTTCACAGAGTTGATGATCAGAGAGAAGTTGCATTACAAGCTCTAGATGATGGAGATGCTCATCCCAAGTTTTTCTATATATGAGGATATCATCAAAGAAGACTAGAATGAATTTTCGGAGGTATGGCCGAAATATTTTATTCATCACTACCTAAAATTTTGAAGGAGCATTAGTGAGGCCAAAGGGCATGACTAAAAATTCATAGTGACCATCATGTGTGCGGAAGGCTATTTTAGGTATATCCTCCTCATTAACCCAAATTTGATGATACCCAGAACGAAGATCCAACTTGGAGAAAAAATGAGCCCCATGAAGCTCATCAAGAAGTTCATCAACAACTGGAATGGGAAACTTATCCTTTATAGTGAGATGATTAAGTGCTCAAAAATCAATGTAGAGTCGCCATGACCCATCTTTTTTGTGGACAAGCAGAACTGGAGAAGAAAAGGAACTGGTACTAGGGCGAATAATACCTTGCTTCAGTAAGTCACGAATGAGCATCTCAATTTTGGTCTTCTGATGAAAAGGGTAGTGGTAGGGCCTGATGTTGGGTGGAACACTACCAGGAAGGAGCTGAATATGGTGGTCCTCTGGGTGAGAAGGGGGTAATCCCATAGGTTCAGCAAATACACCTGAATCCTTATCCAAAATTTGTTGGAGATCTACAGGAGTACTAGAGACCGTTGATGGCTGCATCTAAATGGAATGGAGCTGAGCGATGACACCATGTGAATTCTTCTTAAGATTTTTTTCCATATGATGTGAACTGATGATGCTGAGAGACCCTGGCTATAAGCCTTTCAAAGTGTGTTGTTGCCCATCAGCTGAAAACTGCATCCAAAGTTCAACAAAATCCCATAGAATGGGGCCAAGAGTGCATAACCATTGGGTGCCCAAAACCACATCACAGCCACCTAAGGGAAAGGAAAACATGTCAGAGTGCATGTTATAATCTCCAATAAAGAGACGCACATTGTGACATTTCCCTTTACAAGGTAAAGTGACCCCATTGGCAATCATGACTTCAAAGCTAGAGCAGGGATGGACAAAGCAATCAGCCTGTTTGGCTATTCAGGGGTCAATGAAGTTATGAGTGCTACCAGAATCAATGAGTATAGTAAGAGGGATCTTCTTGAAGAAACCCTAGACTTGCATGGTTTGTGGAGTAGTGACTCCTACCAAAGCATGGACAAATATCTTTTGTTGAGCTTCTGGTGAAGGAGGTTCAGGCTGTTGAGGCTCAACCTCATCATCCACTATTTCATGAGCATCTACATATTCTTCCAGTTTAGATGGGGAATCCACATCCAAGAGATAGAGCTTTTGTTGAACACATCTATGGCCCTGGGACCATTTCTCATCACAATTATAACAAAGCCTTTTTTCTCGCTTGGCCCACATCTCTGTTTCAGACAAGTGCTTGATAGGAGTAGTTTTGGGAGCTGGTGTGACTTGAGGGTTGTGAGAACTCATATTTCTGAATGGAATAAAATTGGATCTGGAACATTGTAGAGCACTATTCTTGTCTTTCGCTAACTTAGCCAACCCAAGGGCTTCTATCATTGTAGTGGGTCAGAACATTTTGACTTTTGAGTGAAGTGCATCCTTCAGATCACTGACAAAACAACTGCAAAAGAATTCATTAGACAATCCCTTTGTGTGATTAGCTAATTTTTCAACTCTGTCTAGTATTCTCTTATATTGCCTGTTTGGCACAGTTTAGTGAGTGCTCCTATGAAGTCATCAAAAGCACTAGGGCCAAAGCACTCCAAAAGGAGTGTGCACAATTCTATCCATGTTGGGTCTACATTAGCCTTGATGTACCAACGGAACCATTAAAGAGCTTCATGTTCCAAATGAAAAGATGCAAGTGGGACTTTGTTGTTATCCAAAGTATTATGCAAGTTGAAATATCGCTCTGCCCTATAAATCCATCCAGTCAGATCAGTACCATCAAAGCATGGAAAATCAAGCTTCGGTCCACAGAAATTACCAGAAGAGAACCCAACATCTCCAGAATGGTTTCGGTTCATGGCTGAATGTTGAAGGTTGAGATCAAGAATTTTGTCATCCAGATCTTGAAGTTTGGTTTTGAGGGATGCAAGTTCCTCCTCCATGATTTTTTCTCCTGAGGGCCACGATGGAAAAAAAATTTGACGTAATTTCCACCCAGCGAGCCCAAGAAAGTGCTCTGATACCAAATGAGAGGAACCTCCTTATAGCAATATGGTGAGAATGCATGAAATAATAGATTATAGAGCAATAGCAGAACTCAAAATGAATCTATTGATCGCAGGCCACTTCGAGGGGGTAACCTCCTTTGAGCAAGCTCAATACAATAAATTTGTCAGTGTCCATCAAAGGCCTCAACCTACTCTTATATACTAAGTATGATCTAGAAAAGTAATACTACCTATGCATGTGGGATAATAAAATATACTCACGGGACAACTTACAAAGCATATGCGTCCAACAACACTACACTAACAAAATAAACAAAAGGAACACACAGGTTCCTAATAGATAGGTTTGGCATTTGGTAGCAATGGGAGATGGTGTAGCACCAACTCTGGATCTAAACCTGGCATGTCCGAGTAAGACCATGCGAAGTTGATCATTCTGGCTTTGAAGAAACTGATGAACTTCTCTCTCCTCAAGGGTGAGAGATCTCACCAAGTAGATGTTCTTTGGGTTCTTGTCATCCCCCAAGTTGATTTCCTCTATCTCTTTGGCTAGTAGTGCTGATTTCTCCTCTGTTAAGGGGAGGAGTTCTCTCTTTCCATCTTCTAGCACCTCAGAGAGGTTTTCGCTAGAAGATACATCTTCTTTTAGCTTTTTACTCTTTTATTCTTTTTTCTTTTGTGGACTGGAAAGAGGAGCTTCCTCCCTAAAATATGCTGCTCTGTCTAGGTTGATAGAGAATCCTACCTTGTGATCTCCTGATAGAATGCCTTCCCTTAGTCCCATGAAATGAGCTATTGCCTTGTCATTCTCGAAGACATCTAGATCAGGTGGCCCTTGTTGATCCCACTCTATAAGCTCAGGGTGTACAAGACAGACACTTTCACTAATGTTTGGCTTTGGTTGACTGAATGGTACTGCTGATATGGTGCCTACAAAATTGGACTATGATGAGGACGCACCACTTGAGGTCTAATGAATGACATGTTTTTCTATACAGGGTTGTTCGGTATTAGTCAGTTGTTCAAATAGGTCTGCTAGATTTATGATAATGTTCACTCGAGGGGAAAAATAAGGGATTGATGGTTCAGAATCATGGAGGGATCTCCACTCATACTCATGGGAGTCTATCTCAATGGAATGTTTATCTGATGTCTCACTTCCTTGGTTATCATTGATTGCTATGTGCAGGTTTATTTGGGATTATACGGTTCCCTCTTCGGCGGGAAACAACTGCGCTAATATGTTTCTTATTAGGACATGCTCAATGTTGTGCCCCTGATGCATCTCTGCTACTTTCTCTTGATTAACTTGAATGTCTTGGATCACCACACTAGTGCTTTGTTTTCCATAGCCCAAACCTCTTATGTTTCTTTGGGTTGGTGGTAGAGGCAATTCATATATTCCTTGTTGTCTTGCCCCCAGCCCAGTTGTTCCATCATACCCAAATCTTTGTATCATTGTGTATCCATTACCATAGTTTGACAAGGGTAATGGTGGTCAGATTGTCTCAGGAGAGTCTTGGTATAACCAAGTATTGATGTCTTGCTCAAAAGGATTCTCTTCCTCTATGTCTCCCCATCGGACAAAAGTTGTGGGTGGATATCTAAATAAAACCGGCTATGGAGTTTCTGTTGCAATAACAGGTTGTGGCATATTGAAAGTCCTTGGGATTTGAGGCATGTGCGTGATGGTAAAAGGCTCTTCATATCTATATTCACCACATCCCTTGTCCATGACGGATATCTTTCCTGCTTTATCTGTGACATCTTTAAGGTTTGAATTTGAAAGGGAGGAGTTACTTGCATCCTGGTTAATGACTATCTTTCCTGCTGCCCGTGTAACATCTTTGGGATTTGAATCTGAAGAGGACAGGATGCTTGCATCTTGGTTTGATGGTACCTGGTTATCAATGCTGATTTGGACCGCATTACAATATTGGAAGGGATTGGGATCTCCCTCTATGATGATCTCCTCTCCCTGGTGAGGGAACTTGATGCATTGATGGTATATTGATGGTACAGCTTGCATTTCATGTATCCAAGGTCTCCCTAGTAACATGTTGTATCCCAGTTCAAGATCTAAGATTTGGAAGGGAGTGTCTTTTACCACAGGTCCAATGCGAACAGGTAGAATGATAATACCCTTAAAGGACCTTTCCTATTCATCATAGGCTCTGATATTTATCCTCCTTGTGACATCAATGCTTGGTTCTGAATAACCCAGTTGCTTGATTAACTTTAGAGTACAAATGTTTAACCCAGCTCCACCATCAACAAGGACCCTACGGAAAACACTTTTGTGGATTTGGACAAGTGTAGAGGATCATTATGCATGGGTTTATGTGGCGACACATCATGGTCTATGAATGAGGATTGTTTGTTAGCTTCTATATGGTTGACCATCATTTGGAAGCTTTCAGGTGTTATGTCCCTTGGGATAGCTGCATTCTGAAGTGCTTGGTCAAGTGCCAGTTTATGCTATGGAGATATGCGCAAGAGGTCAAACATGGAGATCTGGGCAGGTGTGCACTTTAGTTGGTCCACTATGCTTGTTTGTGGATCTAATTTTGTTGTAGGATTGGTTTTTGTAGTAGCTAAGGATGGTACTCCTTGCAAGATGACTCTAGCATGATGCGTAGTTATAGCGCAATTGTTACCTTGGTCCCTGATAGTGATTGTAGCCACATGGCTATCTGAAGGATTTAGGCAATTTATGACATTATCACTATTGGCATATGTATAGTTAACTTTATTGGTTTGTCCACCAGACCCAAAGGATTTTCCCTTGTTGTGATCATGGAAGGTATCATTGAAAATGGTGTGATCTATTGTGCCTTTGGTTTGAGCATTCGTCACATCGATGATCCCTATGTCAATCAAATCTTGGATAGCATGTTTCAATCGGTAGCAATTGGCTATTTTGTGCCCCTTGACCCGATGAAACTTCCAGATATCTTTGTCATTATACCACCTTGGTTTGTTTTCATCTTGTTCAAAGTCCCTGATTTCTGGGAGAGTGATAGTGTTTGATTGTATCAGCTTGCATAAAGCTGATTCTATTAGCTCTCCTAATGGTGTGAAATCTCATTGCTAGAATTGAAACCATGGTTTGCATTGATTATGTTGATGACTGTTTAACACAGCGGCCGTTTGTATAGGGGGAGGTTGGTTTTGAGTGTATGCCTGTTGAGTGGGCCCTATGGGGTTTTGGTTTGCCATAGGTGCGCCTTGTAGTGACACCTTGGGTTGCGCATAGTTGACTGTCTTGACATCAATGACACCATCATTATTGACATTTTTGCTCTTGTTCCACCACTTAGCTTTTTCTGTTGCATTTTTATTTGTGTTCGTTTGTGTGGGATCTGCAAGGATTCCTCTTTTGACCAAGTTTTGTTCACAACAAACTCCTCTTTCGATGAGTTGTGTGAAGTTCGGAGCTAACTCTAGTTCTATTGTGAATGACATGTCTGGGATCAGATTGTCAACAAACATGACTATTAATTTTTGTTCAGGCACATCATATGTTATGTGGTTTTCCATGTTCCTCCATCTCTGTAGGAATTTCACAAAAGACTCTCCATCTTTCTGTTTAATGTCGCAAAGGTCCTTGATGCTGACCTTGCGCTCGATGTTATGATGGAAGTTAGCTATGAACTTTTCAGCCAATTCTCCCCAAGACTGAATGCCATGAGGTAGATGTGAGAACCATTCCATTGTTGGTCTGGCTAAACTTTGTGGGAATAGTCATATTAGATATGTCTCATCATGAACGACTTCGACGCAACTAGCAAAGAACTCTTGGATATGCTCAATAGGGTTGGCACTGCCCCTGTATTTGTCAAATTTTGGCACTAAGAAGTGGTTTGAGAATGGAGACATTTGAAGAGAATGTTCAAAGGGGTACGGGTATAAGTCCTCTGTGGTATAGGATTTAGTTTGCCCCTAATTTTTCATATCCATCATTTGGGTTTGAAGGGTTTGCATTTGTTGCATTAGCATGTCTGTTTGATATTGAGGCTGATGCATGTGGACATTCCTTTGTGTCGTGGTGGGTATGAGGTTGCACCTCTGTGTCTCTTGAGTGGGAACATAGGATTTCATCCTTGGGACTTGATATTGATTCCTCACTGAGTGATTTGTAACTGGAGGGACATGAGTAGTCCATGGTGGGTTATGATGTGTTTGTTGTTGTGACTGAAACTGGGGTTGACAATGTTGGGATAGGTATTGTTGCTGCTGAGCTTGGGTTTGAAACTGGGGTTGTTGTTGCTGAGGTTGGATTTGAAGCAACTGAAGCTGGGGTTGTTGTTGCGGAGGTTGGATTTGAGGTAACTAAAGCTGGGGTTGTTGTTGCAGAGGTTGGAACTGAGGTAACTGAAGCTGGGGTTTCATTTGAGGCAACTGAAGCTAGGGTTGCTATTGTGGGGGTTGGATTTGAGGCAAAGATGCAGCTTTGGGTGGGCCTTGACTGTAAGTCGTTCTGGCAGAGATGGATCCCTGCAGGCATGATGTGTTGATCCCAAGACTAGTGTGAATGGATTTTAGTAGTGGCATAGTTTCAGAATAGTTGGTGTTTGGTGGGATGGAAGGCATAGCATGAGAGCTTGATTGTGTTGGCCATGAGACCAAAGGTGGAGGCATACTAGTGACCATGGGTGCAATTAGTTGCGAGCCTGTCATGCCTTGAGTAGATGATGTACTAGCTTGGGTTAGGTCATTGGTTTGATTGGATATAGTCTGTGTCGATGTGGGTAAAGCCAATGGTGGAAAGATCTATGACACAACAGGTAGTATCTGAGGAGTGTGAGTAGTGTTTTGACCTGCGAGAGGATTTTTGGGCCATATAGTTGATACACTGAATTCAGCGGGGAGTTTGAATCCCTTCTTTATTAGCATGGCCAAGTAATTTTCAAGGTTCCTCTCTACAATAGCATCAAATACTTTGGTGGAGTAGGCATCTTGTTCCACATCTTCAAGTTCTTCTTCGGTGATATCTTGGAAAAAGGCTGCCCCACGGGGCTGTTCAATGAATAGATCAGAGCTGGTGTTCATGAAGGGATTGTTCTCTTGCTCTATTTCCCAAGTAGGGAAATGGTTGATATATGACTCATCAGGTTGAGCTCTAGCCTTAGACCTTGTGTAAGGTCCTCCATGAGGAGTTTGATACATAGTGCATTCCAGGTTTTGTAACTAAAACAAGTGATATAAAGCAAACAAAGAAGAGGATCCCTTCTAAGAAAAGTCTAAGTTATGTTTTGGACAAGGGTAATTCTAAGGACAGATTTTGATACAACTTGATCTCAAAGTGGTGATGATAACAGATAAGATTTTCCAACCTTTGTCTTGGACAAAGTCAATTTGATAAAGATAATGATGTTTGATATGATGAGATCAAGATATTTTGAGTCTGAGCTTTCGAACTAACAATGTTTTTTACAATAATTGTGCTTTACAGAGAAAGGGTAATCTTTAATGTTTAGAGATTCACACAATGTTCTTCACGTTTTCCTAGGATAGACATTAGTTTTAGACACCAAATGAAGAATTCTTTCAAGGTTTTTAGGTCAGAAAAGGAATATAGTATATCTGGTCAAATGTGGTACAATTTCACCGATTGCGGTAAAATAATTGGTCGATTGTGGTAGTTTATCACACACAAGGCTTCTGATTTGCAAGATAGTTGACGTTGACAACCCTAGACTTTAACAAGTTTGACTCGTTTTGATAGTTTAGATATTTTTTTTGTGTTTTTAACAACTGATCAAAGGAACAAGCACAATAGACACTATGTTTTGAAGAATGAAGATTGAAACTGTGTATGTTCTACAACTTTTTCAAGTTGCAAGGTTATCACGAGGTCTCAAAAATGAACAGTCAGATTTAATCTAGGTCAATGGCTTTAGAATACAATGTTATAGGCCCAATGCTTGAATGTTTGTTAGCTCACACAGCAATTGTCACGCTACTAGGACACGGAGGTCCATGACGTAGGTGCCCGTGTTTTTGCCATATCCAGGTATTGTTGTCATGGAGTGAAGATCTCTTTCACTACACAAATACTGTGGGACACATATGTTGGGGATCTTGGGGGGAAATTCTACAACCCCTTGCACTATAATAAGGTATCTGTTTGAAGGTAAAATGGGTTTTCCTCTATTTAACAAGGTTGTAGTAAGGGTCTGTGGTGTCTCTCTAATCAGTTTGTACGTGCGTGACTCACTTAAGAGCCTAGTTGACCATGCTGGCTTCTTAGGGATATTCACCCGATCCAAACTATTATCAACACACCTTGTCCGAGCTTGGCTAGATAAGATGGAACTTTGGTTCGCGCCTTGTTTATATACCGATCGGAAGGATTACCGGTTTAAGGTCGTCCTTTGAGGAAGAAGCACATTCCTCGGACAGGCCTTTCTAAAAAAGTGTAAAGGTTTGTAATCTAACAGTTTGTGCAAGTGCACCCAAAACTCAAGACACAAGATAAATCAATTAAGCTCCAAAGTTTGAAGTGTGAACTAAGCTACACCACCATACAAGCACCAATGTTCAATTTTAAGCCCAAAAAGTAGGTGTTGATTGCTTGTTCAATTTTAATGCACCAAATTGAAATATTTTTTTCCTTTGTTCAATTGTTAACCACCATGTCAATTTTAAGCACCAAATTGGAAAAGCAAGATTTGTGATGTTTGGCATGAAATGTTCTTTTTAAGCACTAAAATAACAAATGAGTTAATTTTAGTATGCTTTGTTAAATCTGTTTCCAACACCACAAGCTGAAACAACAAGGTTAGTAACACATGTTGAATCCTGAAATTTGACTAAGTCTGATTTTTTTAAAAAATCCTCCAAAATTTAGATTTTCCATTTTAACTCCTAGAGATCTGAAACCACTCTCAAACATCCTGGAAGTATATATTTAAAATATAACTTAAAGTATAAGTCACTTATACTTAAATGTTATATTTTACATATTTCAAACAAAATTTTAGAAGCTGATAATTGTAAAACATAAATACCTTCCCTCAATTGCAGAAAAGTTTTGGCTATTGCGGCAACCTTTTAGCAATTGTGGCAACCTTTTGGCGATTGCGACAAACTTTTGGCGATTGTGGTAAAGTTCTATCAATTGTGGCAGAATACTCTTAGTTGTGACAATATGCAGGCGATTGCGGCACGAATCGGTCAATTGCGAAACAATACCAAAAATAGAGAATTGGAAAATGACAGAAAAGATTGTGAAACCATCAAATCAATTGCGGCATTAAACCATTCAATTGTGGCACTCTTTCATCAATTGCGGCAAAATACCAGCAATTGGGAAATTACACAGATATCGAGAAAATGATGGAAAATGAGGTCTACAACCGTACGGCTGAGGCTAAAGGATTCTATCTATTGTATGCAAGAGATATTCAGGTTGTTTGATTCACGTTGGGTTCACCAAAATGTACGCCTCTCTCTTTAATTCCCACAGCTTTCCAAAGGCAAGGGTTAGTAGCAAAGGTTTCACAAATGAATGCAAATCAGGTATATAATGACTACTAAACAAATAACAGAAAGATGAGCAATAAAATGTACAAGAAAGAGAAAGGAAGACAAATAAATGCAAACCCCATGATGCTTGAAGCTTCTATTGTTTCTCTCTACTCCTTCTGAAACGCTATTCTTGATGCCCAGCATTGGCGGGGCAGCGTCTATGACTTGAGAAGCTTCGAGAATTTGATAATTGAAATGTGTGTGTGTGGTCGCAAGATGGCTTGAATGCTAGAACCAAACTGACGGAGTAATGGTGCATGAGAGCTTGA
>MU223194.1:2057553-2069836 GCA_018584345.1 Thuja plicata
AATTGAAATGTGTGTGTGTGGTCGCAAGATGGCTTGAATGCTAGAACCAAACTGACGGAGTAATGGTGCATGAGAGCTTGAAATCCTGGACCCTTCAAATGGTTATGAAGGGTTTATTATATAGGAAATGGTGATGATATGAATAGTTGAGATCAATCCCAGAGATGGGGAGATAAATGGTTGAGATCAAAAGGAACAAGAGAGGTCCTCAGTAAACTCCACCTCTTTATTTGGTAAAGAGGAGATAGAGTTTGGTTAAGTAAAGAGCTAATTATGAGTTGTCTTTTTGAACTAAAGAGGTGGGTGAAGTTACCCATGTGGACTGGAGAGATGGGTGGAGTAACCCATGTGATGTAATTGGAGTTATCCCTTTGAAGATAAATGAATATTTAATTCATTTATTTAATAATTATTTTCAACATGTGAGATAATTGAATTCTTTTTTATTAAGAATTGCTTTATTTGATGAAATTAAATTAATTTAATTGAAATTAATTCAATTGGAAGAATTTAATTAGTAAGTTTAAATATTTGAATTTAAACTATAGGAAATTGAGTTTAATTAATTAATTTAATGATAATTAATCAATTAAAGCTAATTAATTAAATAAAATTAATTATTTAATTAATTTTGAGAATTTTATTAAATGATTTGGGGAATGAATTTAGAATAAAATAGATGATTAATTAATGATTAAAAAACCATTAATTAATAGATGAAAATTAGTGTTTTTAATGTAAAGTCGCAAGCCTGTCCATTTTAGGGTGTCTACAATTAGTGATGCCACACTTAGTATATTATGCCTTAGTCCTTCAACCCAATAATAATTATCACATTTGATTCCTTCAGTTAGACCAACACAACCTTTACCTTTCACATAGCAAGGTTCATCATTCCAAAAACTGACACTCCCACCATCACAGTGCTCAATATGTTTAAATTTAGTTTTATCACCAGTCATGTGGTGAGAAAAACCACTATTAATTATCCAAGTGTCATTCTTTCTAATATGAGAGTAAAGTGTAGTCTTTTCATTATCTTCATTCTCTAACTCATCCTTACTAGAAATGTAAACCATTTCATCTTCATCTTCATCACTATTAGAATCTTTTGCAATATAACAAGATTTCTTACCTTTGTCCTTGTAGCTTTTATAGATTTTGAAATATTTCTTGCCTTTGTACTTGTTGAAATTTCTCTCACCTTCGTCTTCTTTGTTTGGGCACTTAGCAGCAATGTGACCAACCTCATCACATGAGAAGCAAATCAATGGTATTTTTCCTTTGTACTTTCATTTGGCAACTCTCTTTGAAACTAATGCTTCAATGATTTCTGGATCTTCATCATCAGAATCATCATCACTATCAGTGTCAATATTTTTTCCTTTTGAGCTTCTATCCATCTTACCAAGCTTTAATTTAGCTTTGAATGCAGACTCAAAATTCTAGGATTAGGAGAATAATTGTCAAAATTGTCCAACTCAAAATTTGTAAGCCTTCCAACCAATTCATCTAGAGTTATATCATTACTGCACCTCATCTCTTGAATAGCTAAAACTCTAATTGCATAGATAGGAAGTAAATTTATCAATACCTTACTAATCAAAATTACCTCTAATACTTTCTATGTTGACTCTCTTTACATTTTCATCTCCTCCATGTATATCATGTAGTTTCTTCCACATGTAATAGGCAGTAGGGCAGTCCTTGACTTCATCAAATTTAGAATAGCTGATTGAAGAAGCTATATCAATCATCATTATGTTATGATTCTTCATGTCCACCATCTGATCCACAGACATAGGTATCGATGGTTCCACATACTTGTGACCTAAAAATTGTAAACCAGTATCTCTAATAGTAGATAGATGTAGCCTCATCATATCTTTCCATGCAGTGAAGTTGTCTATGTTAAGCTTGGGGATCTCCCTTCTGTAAGACATCTATGACCTTTAGCTTAAGCCTTGAAACCTTCCCTAAAAGCACCAAATTCTCTGATACCAATTGTTGGAAATGAGTTGAGTAACTGAGAGGGGAGGGGTGAATCAGTTACCGAAAAAACAAATCCAAGTTCCTTAGATGTCTTAATCAAACTTATCATTGTTGCTCGGTTAACAAAGATATTATGTTGTTACTCGGTTAACATAGAAAAATTAAAATATTAACTATGATTATCCTTTAGTGATTAAGTGTAGAAACATAAAGCATAAATCAAATAACATGTATACAGCTGACACCAAGATTTAAAGTGGAAACCCAATTTGGGAAAACCACCAATTGCAACTAGTTACTATTTTTCACTCTTCTGAAGTGAGCCCTGTTAGGAGCCAACCATGTTAGAGGTTACAAAACACACTGTTAGGTGTGACCCTGTTAGAGGATTTAATCACCCTGTAAGGAGTGGCCTTTTTAGAGGTATTCAAACACTTCAATGTAGAAATGTCACCTTGTGAGAGGATTTATGAAAGACTGTTAAGTCTACTCTGTCAAGAGATTTGGATCACTTCTACAATTGTTAGAGAGTAACAATGGATTGACCTGTTTGACGAAGCAACTATCTTTTCTAATTTAGATCTCTGTTCTGACTTTAAACTGGATCCTCACTGATCAAATATGCTATTGCAGCTATGTTTGGATGATCTGTCCTTAATTATCCCATTTTATTTCTCCTTCACTCTTCATATCATCTGATTTCTGCTTCACTCTTCATATCAAAACTCTTCCATATATTTATTCTTATTACTTCCTATCATTCAATCCAAACTTGACCTTGTATATATATGATAGATCTTGTCAAGTCGGCTTGAATAACCTTCCAAATAAATAATAAAACTTAAGTTTGTCAGTTGCATGTAACCAATTAAACATAAAATGTAAACTGTTGTTGGTTGGCTGACACTAAAAGCATAACTCAATTAACATTGTAATCCTTCAATGCCCGACCATTACTGTATTGTCCGAGTGAACTCAGTTAGAACTAAAAAATACTTTGGTCTTCATCAATTCCCAAGAGAACATGGCATACACTAACTGTGCTCAGTTTAGGTATAGACATTTGTGTAACATAACTACATTTGTGTATACATCAATGACAATACACAATTGAATAATTATCATCAACTAACCTTCACAAGATCCTCCTGGGAAGTAATAAGAGAAGGATTTTTATGGATGATAGAGTTGAAGTTCTCCTCTAGACCCCTAAAAATATGATTATCAACCACCTCACCCTTATCATAATTCTCTTGAAATAATATGTTGTTTCTCTCCTTCCATATCTGCCAGCTAAAGTGAGGGAGGAGAGGCTTCCAGGATTCTTTAGCCAATCTATTCGAAGAAGGGAATCTTCATTGAATGATAAAATCCTGCCATAAAAGAGGATAGAACCAACACAGAATCCATTTTCTAAAGATAATTTCCCAGAGCTTATAGGAATAGGAACAATGCAACATTATGTGATTACAAGATTCAGAATCTTTGATACAAAGATAACATCTATTAGGCAAGTAGAATCCTCTTTTACAAGGATTATCAATAGTCATGGGTTTGTTGTAGGACATCAACCAAAAAAATAAATTGATCTTAGGAATAATAAATTTATACCAAACCTTTGATCAAAGTGGTCTATCAACACCAGAGTGCAAAAGATCACAGGCAGTAGCGATAGAGAAGACACCATCCAGTTTAGAAGCCCAAATAAGATGGTCATGATTGCCTTCCTTCACAAACCAAGTTTGTAAGAGATTATTAAAGGGTTGAAGCTTTCTATCAACCTCTCCCAAATTGATCCAGTTATCCCATCTCTAATAATCATAGGATTTCTCACCAATAGTTTATTTACATATTTCTATAGCCTGACTCCAATCTTGATTGCTGGAAAGGGGCTCATCTTGCAACTAGCAGTCTCCCCAAAAACTAATTCTCCTACCATTTACCAACCTCCACCTAACACCTTTGGCCACCAAGTCCTTAGCATAACATATACTATTCCATATGTAAGACCCTTGAATGTCCTCTTCGGACCAAAGGAAGTCTTCCAGTGTAGGATTATTGAAAAAATATTTATTTCTTAGAATGGAATTCCATTCTTTTCTTTCACCAAAGATTCTCCAATTTTCTTTGGCCAACAAAGCTTTGTTAAAGTGTTTTATACTTCTTAGACCAAGCTTTCCATATCTTTTAGGCTTACACACCTTCTCTAAAGCCACTAAGATCATTATTTTCTTCTCTTCCACACCTAACCACATAAATCTCTTTTGAATTCGCATATTTATGAGGGATCTTGAATAGACCCAGGGCATAAACCAAAAGATTATGCAAGGTAGATTTTGGGAGTTGAATTTTCCCCGCTTGACTTAAAAGAACACCCTTCCATCCAGAAATCTTTCTGTTGAATCTTTCAATAATGGAAGTCCAAAAAAATTTGGGGGGTTTAGAACTTAGCAGCACACCAAGGTAAGAAGAAGGCAGAGTACCAACACCGCATCCAAAAATTTCAGTTATCCCTCTTTGTCTCTCCTTAGGATTATTGATGAAGAAAATAGAACTCTTGTCCCAATTAATGAGCTATCTAGACACATTAGTATAAGTGGATAATTTATTTTTCAAATTTTAGCTTCCTTTATCGTAGCTTCTCCCATAGTTAAAGTATCATCCACAAATTGTTCATGTGAGAAAAAAGATCGAGAAGATGAAGGTTGGATACCAGTAATCAGACCTTCACCTACCATCTTGTTGATATATCTCCCAAGGAATTCAAAAAGAATGGAAAAGGGAATAGGGGAGATCATATCTCCCTATCTAAGACCACAAGAAGGTCTGATGAAATTAGAGGAGCCACCATTGATAATGATAGAAGAATAAACTGAGGAAACCAATTGCATAACAAGTTTGATAACCCCCCTATCAAATCCAAAAGCTCCCAAAACTTTCACCAAGAAGTTACAATCCACTATGTCATAAGCTTTGGATAAGTCCAGTTTTGTGAGAAATCCCTATTTTTTAGCCGCTTCCAAGGAATGAATATTTTCATGTACAACAATAATAGAGTCCAGAATTTTCCTTCTAGGTACAAAAATATTTTGTTGAGGGGAAATGATCGAAGGGAGAATGGACAAAATCCTAAAAGTAAGGACTTTAAAGATGATTTTATACAAAGAGTTCCAAATACTGACAGGTCTAAAGGTTTCAACACTGTTATCACCAGGTTTCTTAAGAATCAAAACCAAAAAAGTAGCATTAAGTTCTTTGAGGAGGGCTTGGGAACCAAAAAATACCTTCACCACTACAGTCACCTCCTTCCCAACAATTTCCCAATAATACTTGAAGAAAAACATGGGGAACCCATCAGGTCCTGGATATTTCTCTCCTTCAAAAGAAAAAATAGGAGACTTAATTTCCTTATCAGACAGGATAGCTTTCAGCCTAATATTAGTCTCTTTATCAATCAGTGAGGGAATAAGAGTCAGCAATTTATCCTGATTAGGGGAGCTTAGACTTGGTTCTTTAGACAGGAGCGAGGGAAAGTAACTCATCACTTCGTTTCTTATGTCTTCCTCTTTGAAAATCTTACTACCATTAGAATGTAAATAGGGGATCTTGTTAACAACCTTGTGTTTCATAGTAGACATATAGAAAAACCTAGCATTTTTATCTCCGAACTTAAGCCATAGAGCTCTCGATCTCTGTCTCTAGAAAGTTTCCTCCTTGGATATAATATTATGATAGTCTGCCAACAGATTATTTTCAAGAACTTTGAGCTCCTCAAAGAGACCCTCCCTTTGGATTTGGTTTTGGACATCCTTAATATCAATCTAAACTCTACTTTTAGATAATAAAAAATGTCACCAAACACCTCTCGATTCCAAATTTTAACTTTTATTTTGATATACCTCAATTTATTTGCAAATTTGTACATATCTCCCCCTTCCATGTTTAGATTCCACCATTCCACAATGTTCTCCAATAACCTAGGGTGCGCCATCCACAATCTTTCAAAATGGAAAGGGGGTTTCTTTTACCATTGAAGGAGCTAGTAGTAAGAAAAATAGGGAAGTGGTTAGAACAAATTATTAACATGGAAGAGAGGAAACATGAGTACCATGAAATCTAATCTAGGGAAATGGTATTTCTATCTAATTTCACTAGAATAAGCTCAGATCTAGTTCTTCTATTAGACCACGTATAAGAAATTACCTCAAGTTCAAAATAAGGGAGAGCTTCATTTTTTTAAATAATCCACGAGATCCAATCTACTTTCCAGCTAATATGGTTTACCTCCCAATTTATTAGCATCTTTCAATGGAGTATTAAAATCTCCCATCACCATCCAACTCATATCTTGAAAATTCTTCCTCAAATCCTACAGTCTATACCAAAACTTATGTCTTCCCAATCTAGTATTAGGATCGTAGATATTGATAAAAATCCAAGAAAAGTTATCTCTAACATGAGTAATATTAAACATAATAATATTATTCTCAGCATGAATAAGAGAACAATTGATAGAGTTTTGGTTCCAAAAGATCACAACACCATCTAAATCCCCCTCAGAATCACATCCTATGCTGCCCCCATTTTTCATGGGCTTGATATTTTCAATTTTATCACTAAGCATTTTAGTTTCTTGAGTCAGAAAAATGTTTAAATTGTAATCTCTAACCAAATTCCTTAACACACCCTGTTTACGAGGAATATTTTGTCCTCTTATGTTCCAGAAAATTATCTTCATTTATGGTGTGGGGAACATACCTCTAGGATAGTCAGCTGATGACCATCCGCTATATTCTATTTTTCTTCCTGTTCTCTAACATTTTTTGTTGGTTTTCTACCTCTAGTTTGCCCTTTTGGAGATCCAACATCAGCCTTCTATTGGCATCTTGTCAGCATTCCTCCATGGTTTTGATTTTCATTTTTCTTAGAAGAGCCAGACATGAGAACTCCCTGACTAATCACATCCCCATTTTCATAGAACCAAAATGTTTCCAGATCCAGCCTCTATTACATATCAACACAATTTCATTTTAAAAAGAAATGTTTATAGATCCAGCCTCTACACATTATTTTGTTAGATTCATATTGTACAAGTTAAAACCATGACCATCCCATGATAAATAGTGAGAACACTAATGGAATGGCCCCTAAGCCATAAAAACACTCAAAATTGTTACAAAACATACAAATCTCTAAGACTGTCAGCAAGTACAGTGAATAACTAGTACAAAATGAAACTTTAGTAGATGTGTAAGGCTTCCAAAATGATTTTTGTAGTCCCTTAAACCATTATAATGTCTAAACAATGAAATAAAATCAAACTACCATGGAAAATTTACAAAACTCAGAGATTATATTGCAATTCTAAGTGTAATTTGTACATTCTCATTCTCCTCGGTATTGTCCTTCATCTATATACTTCATCAGGATATATATGATGTTTTGACAACTTCCCCAAACTGATTCCAATCAGTTGGAATGCATTAGTATTCAAAACAAACCTTAACTTATGTTTTCCCTCTTAATAACAACTAGCCATTAGAATTCAAATATTTGAGTTTCTAACCTTTGTTTCACTACTTTATTTGGATAGGTCATTGAAGGGAAGTGAAGTGTGGGTGAATTAGGATAGTTAAAAAACCATATTGTAAAATATGCATTGATGCATTAGTGGAAGAGTTGAAAGAGTGCAGACTTAAGATGTGGAGTCTAGTGGAGGAGAAGAAGATTATTGATTGACCATTGGCCTCTACATCATATCTTCTTCCTAATCTAATCAATGACAACACATATCATACGATCTTCAAACAAACCACACAGAACTATTGAGATGCTACTCACACAACATCACCCACATACTCACACATCAACCACACCTTTCAAATGTACACATCAACAAACACACCAAGAATGTACCTAGATCAATTATATATATATATATATATATATATATATATATAAATTACATTTATATTTTTTCCCAGATTTGATTAGCAAATTTCGTAGGCTCAACCTACTAGAGGCAACAACCCCTCATTCTTTTAGAGGCACAAACCCTTCAATTTTTTATAAGTACTAACCCCTTATTCAAATTTCCAACTTATAAATGTTTCTCCTACAATGGATAATGGATAACCTTTTTTCTCTATAAACTCTCTTCTTTAATTTTCTATTATGGAGACAATGAATCTATCACAAAACTGGTTACAATCTCCTCATAAAAATTTTATAATCATCTAGTCACTATGATCACATCCATCAATATCACAAGTAATTCATTGATTTCCTTCAAGGACTCACTGATTACCATTCATCATTCATGAAGTCATTTCAAGGTGTGATCACTCTTCCAATATCTAAGGACTTAATCCACTGTCCCCAAGACCTTTGACAACATTATACATACCTTCTCAATAAAAACTAGGGTCACTTCATTGACCAACAAGATTCATTTTTAATTCACACTTCCCTATTATTGTCTATTGTCCTAGTGCTTGCTTCTTTGTTTAATCACTCATAACCATGACACAAAGCCTTATTGGTGCAGGAGCACCATGGCTACATGGGTCACCATGAAGCCTTGATGGAGATCCAAGGAGGGGAGAATACCAATAAGACCATTCATGGTCACTTTTTAATGTCATATGACCTATAAGGTCCTAAAATATGTAATTTGGCCACTAGAGCCACCAAATATTGTAAAATGCTCTAAAGTGCCTAAAAATCTAATGTTGCCTAAATGAGGCCTAGTGGGGGATAATGGCCTAAGGGGTAGTAGAAAGGTTTTTTTTTAAGTTTTAAAGTCTTTAATAGTAATTTGCAAGTGTTTAAAGGTAAAAAGACATATATTTGTCAAGTGGACAACTTAGTTGTCAGCTTGACAACCTTTTACATCTTTTGTAATTGTCAAGATTAGGAGGACAGTCAATTAGAAGACTGTTGTAGTCAGTTTTGAGTTGGATTTGAACTTGAAGAAGGACAAAGATCACTAGGTTGGGAGGTCCAGTCTCACATGTGTCAACCATTATCATGTTTGATGCAATTTTTCTAGTATCATAATGGTATTGAAAGATATAACACAAATGGTGATTGTATGATTAATATCTCAAATATACAAGTTTTAATATACTCATTCTCTATGTCATTATATGTGTATTTTATTGCTACATTAAATTTTTCTTGGATGATAGATACTTTTTCAACTATGATTTTCAAATAGATTATAATAAATTTCTATTTTTATTATTGAAATCAAATTTTCCTATTTACTAAAATATTTTATCATACTTATTTGTGTCTTTGTTAAAAAAATTTCTTGTAAATATGTCTTGTTATTTAATTTATTAACTAATTTTATATTGTCGAATAGATTAAAATTCTAAACTAGCACTAGTACATTTGATGCCACATTCTGACGGCTATCTATTGAATATTCAATGCCTATCTATCAGTTATCTAACATACGCTGACATTGGAGTTATTTCATCATAAATTGCTAAGGATATGGTAACCATTGCTATTCTGACTGCCCTAACCATCAGAAATCAGCACACAAAAACAAAATTTATAAGAAAAATTATGACGCTACCCCTGTCGAAAGTATAGCCTTCTAACAGTTATCCAGTGACATTTCTGACGGTGGTCCCATCGTTACTATAGCATCACCATCAAAAATGGCATTGAAAATGGAGATTTATCGATGGTGGTCCAGGGACATTACTGACGGAAACCTATCATTAGTGTAACATCATCGTCGAACGTGGCTTCAAAAAATGTAGCTTTTTTTATGGTGTTGCAGATATATATTTGATGGTAATCCCGTCGTAAGTATAACATCATTGTCGAAGTGAGGCGTTGAAATTTTGGATTTCCCGATGATTGCCCAGAGACATTTCTGATGGCAAGCCCATCATTAGTATAACATCATCGTCGAACATGGGTGTCATAATTTTAGATATACTCACGGTGGTCCAGAGACAATTCTAACGACATTGCCTTTGTTAGTGTAGCATCACCATCAGAACAATTGTCAGATGTGTCAAAAAAGCGATGGAGAGGGGTGCTAAAGATAACAAAGCTCAAGAGACCATTATAGTTGGTCTCTGTCTTTGGTCCATATTACTGAAAAAATGGTTTATCTTTCATTAGCTCATCAAATACGGGGATTTGAAAGAATTTAATACAATATTTTCATGATAACATATATTATTTAAGTTGATGTTACACGAATTTATCTACTTCGCGCACTTTTCGACTACGAGGACAGTGATAATGAAGCATCTCCTCTTGTGGCCTGCATTACTCAAGCCACAGGTGGGGATGCTTATTTATCACTGTCTCCACAGTCGACAAGTGTGGGAAATAGATAAATTCGTGTAGCGTCAAACTAAAATAATGTATATTATGCATTAAAATATTATCTATTAAATTCTTTCAGATCACCACATTTGATGAGCTAACAAAAGGTAAAACATTTCCTCAATCATATGGACCAAAGATAGAGACCAACTATTATGGTCTCTTGAGCTCTGCTATCTTTAGTCCTAGCTACTGGGTAAGGCCTGGAATACTTATACCTGCCGATCATCGAGAATAATCACTGAAATACCTAAAATATTGAGCTTCTCTTTGTTTCAAAAATAGTTTAACATTCTCTACTTAACAGGTCCAACCAATTAAAGGTGGAGGCTCATCTGGCCCCTCCTAGGAGAATCTTATGACCCCTTACAACACTTTAAGACCTCTAAGATATATTCTTAGAGGTCATAAAGGGTCATAAGGAGTCATAAGGGGTCCTGGGACACAACATCTGAGAAACATAAATGTAGGCATCATGGTCATAATTCTTTGAAGACACAACATAATTGAGTGGTATACCCAGATGATGCAACACAACCACTAATCCTCCAGTTCTAAGTTGACACCATAGGGTCCAAAAACCATAGATAAGGATGGTTTTTGGATCCTATAGTGTCAACTTTGAACTGGAGGAGTAGTGGTTGTATTGCATCATCTGGGTATACCACTCAATTATGTTGTGTCTCCAAAGAATTGTGACCATGATGCCTGCATTTATGCTTCTCTGTTGTTGTGAGATTTAAAGTCTTCTAAGGAACATGTCGTGTCTATGTGGAACTGCGTAGGATTGTCACCAAGAAAAAAGGTGTTTTTTGGTACAAAAGACTTAGCAACCTCTAGGGCCTTTTGCTTCAATTCATTATACCCCTGGTGTACTTCATGGAAACTATTTGCATCAGGATTATAGGGAAATGTAAACCAAGATTCATATAGAGAAAGGTGTTTCTCTTGATGACATATAACTGATTGAATGTTTGATAATGTTAAGTTGAAGATGATGCAAAACATTAAATCAGTTAATGGTTTGTATTGTCATTGATGTCAACTTGATATCATCTGTATGGTCATGCACATAATGCCAAAGACTTCAGAGAATCAATGGAGCAATGATTATGCTTTCAGCAATGCATAAAATTCAAGTATTCACTAAGTGACAGACAACACCGACGGAGTGCACACCACCAGTAAAGACAGAGATAAAGTCACAGTGATGCCTGACGAGCAGAAGACAGTGTTGCCTGACGAAGCAGAATCACAGGATGCCCAACGAGCTGAAAACAGAGTTGCCTGACAAGAAAGATCTAATTATGCCTGATGAACGGAGATTTTGAACCTAACTGAAGATACACCGATATAACTGGTAGTTGTCACCGGCGACGAACTGCAGAATTAACCGACAGAACAGAGAGATCAGAAAATAAAAAAATATCTAGCTCGTAGAGCTTAAAGATAGACTTAACTGGTTGTTTCATTTGACCACAGTTAAAGCAATTTATTTATACAGTTGGCAAGAAGATAACTATGAGATAAATCAGGAGTTAAAGCCGTAAATCAAATTGGCTGGATTGTTTTTCACGCCAAGAATCAAGAATCAAGAATCAAGGAAAATCATGTCTATCTAAGAGACAAGCATAATTCATTTCCACAGGCACTCAGATACACGAGGGAGTGAATTGAAAGAAGATGCTGAAGAGAAAATGGTGAAGGATAAACTTCATACAGTCCTGATCAATCAAGCTAAGAAAGAGCTAAAGAATTCTGTAGACACCGATGAATAGTAAAGCACAGCATCACAGAGTAGAAAGTGTGAAGTACAAAGGAATTGAATTGATACATTGATCAAAGAGGTAAAGTACATAAATAGATCTGAATATCTGCAATTCAAAGTTGCATTAGAAATAGGTCATTATGTTTCAGTTTAACCATTGAAGCA
>MU223194.1:2097220-2112124 GCA_018584345.1 Thuja plicata
AACCTTTGTTTTGGGATTTCATTTGAATATGCTAACCCTTGTTTGAATCTTGCTATTTTGATGACTAATCCTAATGTTTGCATGTTCTAGTGTTGTCTCTTGCAGGTAGGTTTCTATCACATACAGTTTCCTTATTTGATCAATTATAAATGTTGAGGCTAAATCCCAGCCTTCAACAAATAACATCCCACTGGCTTTGACCAGTTTCCTTGCTTCCTCTAGAGTAATTTTCTCTGTTTCAGGATCATAATCTTGTATAGCCTGTAAGGCTTCGACTGTTACTGGCTCTCCTCCATCCAACTGTAGTTTTTTTCCAACTTGTTGTTGCTTATTCCATCTAAGTAAGTCTTTAAATTCTTTGTTTTTGATGAAGTTATCATCATCAAGGAATTGTTGCTGATGAATTAACCTTTCATCAATGCATGTTCTAAGAGGTAACTCAATATTTTCCTCTTCATCTTGTTGCAAATTTTTTCCTTTTCTAATCTCCTTCCTTAACTGATGATCATATGGCCTATTACCAGGAATAAGAGCACTGAATTTATCTTTTTTCTTCTCTTTTCTCACATAGATTATTTCTTGGGAATTCTCTCCAAGTTCAACTTTTTTCTTTTTGAGAGGAGGCTCATTGGTAACCTCAATTTCTGGGACCTCTGTTAGGTCAATAATGTTCTCATCCTCCTCAGCAACTTGTGCTTCTACAATTGCTTGATTGTTTAGAGGGGCAATGGGTGAGAGGTATCCTTCATCACTATCATCATCATATTCAGATTCAAAGTGCTCTTCTTAGCCCTTCTCTGGAACTACTAGTGCATCCTCTAATTGATTGCATAGGAAAGTGTGAGAGTCGATCATGGCCTCTATCCTTTTTAAATAAGGTAAATCATGTAAGAACCCCCCAAAAGATGATCCTTTCCTCTTTACCTGCCTTTCCAAGTCCATTAATTCTTTAATTTTATTTGCTCTCAGAATCACTTCTTCATCCTCAATAATGTTCCTTATGACATCTTCCTCCATGCACTGTTCATGCTCATAAGTATAAGGAATGGTTGGGGTTAGAAGCTTCTTAGCATTTTCAATAAATCCCTCTGTATCAATGTATCTATACAATGCCATACTCATCCTATAATGGCTTAGCCAATTGTTTACTAAATCTATGGCTCTTTTGCCAATGGTAAATTGATATACTTTAAATTTTCTGGGAGTGAATGTCCCTTTCCTGTGAGGAGCCAGATGCTCCTTATCTATTAACATGAGTTGTCATATAAACTCCATTACTACAATTCTAGCAGGAACATGGAATGGAAGTATATGTGGTTGATGTGAACATCCATATACTCTAATCATAGTAAAATTCTCCTCCAAGTAGAAATCACCCCAGTTGTGATCTCTAGGCCACTTGTCTACATACTCACAAGGCCTCAACAATTGCAACACCTTGGCTGGTAATCTGGTTTTGTTTACTCCTAAACACTGCAGTAATGGATAAACTATCCAGTTCTCAAATGCACAGAACTCACAATCCTTAGCAGTATAATTCCAAATCTTTATCCAAAATTGAATAAGGTTGGGCTGACCCTGGTGAACTCTTTGTGGCCTCAAATTATTTAAATCCATTACAGGGTAATTATAATACATTATCAAATGCATCAGGATAGAGTAATGCAAAAACTTAGGCTCCTTTTCTTTATTCTAGATGACCACAAATCCCTTGTGCATTCTATCAATTATATACTAAATATAATATAAGTGGTGCTAGCATAGACATCCTGCAAATCTAAGGTAATCATCAAGATATTTGCAGTGATTCTCTTTGTACCCACATCGCTCCCTAATACTCTACAGAGTGCAACAAATATTTACTTGATATAATGATTCAAATCCTTATAAGAATAAGGTGCAAGTCCTGGCATGGGGGCAATATAATTCTTAATTTGTCTAGGAATATGCCTATGTACTAAAATTTTAACTACCCTAGCCTATTTTTCATACCTAGCTTCCTATTTCTTCAGGTCAATCTCTATTGACATAGGGTAGTAGAGGTTGAAGGCTTTCATGAATAAATTTATATTTAAAGCTACTAGTGTAAAGTCATCACTCCTCTTAATTGTCTTAGAAAGCACATCATAATTATTTGCTAAGGCTAGAACAAGATCAGTATCTAAGAATACATCAGGCACAACTAATTTAGCTAACCCACATGTCCAAGGGTTCGACACAGGTACAACTTCATCACTATTTTTATAAGAATAATTAAAGAGAGAGTAACCTGATGAACCTGGAGTTTTGGCATCTTGGATATATGCTAGGTCATCATTCAGGGTATCATCCTTTGACTTCTTATTCTGTGTTGATCCTGGCAGTAATGTCAAAAATGCATCTGAGAAATTCCTTTTCCCCTTAGCCTCATCATCCATTTCTTCACTTTTTCCACTAGTGGAAGCTACACTCATTGCTCTACTCATCCTGGCTGCTTGCTTTTATCACAACCTTTCTGACTGATATTGAAACAAATCTTCTCATTGAAAACCCTTACTTCTGAACTATAATGTGCTGAAAACAATGTAAGGTTCTGAAAACCAACCAAATTTCCCTGAATTCTGAATTGGAAATCTTGATTTCTTGACCTTTCAAAAGCTGGCAACTCTTTTTTATGCAAACATTGATAACTTGGTAATTTCTCCGCTCTAGATTCTGAAGGCAATGTAAATGAAAATGAAGCATAATGCCATCTATTTATGGTAAAGAATGATCAAGGTACGCATCTCATAATTGGGTAATCCCATCACTTCTTCCTTCAATTCAACATAATGTGACATCAATGCTTTCTCCTAGCCGTAGCCTTTGATTATGACAAGAAATTGAATTTGAATGAGTGTAGAATTGATGAAAAATCCTTATTAAATTTGACAAGAGGTCAATTTTGATCTAATTGGCTGATCCTCAAACACCTCAGCTACCTTTCCAAGCTATCATAACTTCTTTGAATCCTCATTGGCTAATGACTTTTCAACTTTGGCGTGTCAGCAGCTATATTAATTTTTACCATGCCTTAACTTTCACTTTTCCTTATTAGCGACCTCATGACTATAACTTATCTCCATGTCACTGAGAAAAATCCTTAATTGTGATCACTCTCTGAGACTTGGTGACACAAGGTATTATTAACTTCAGTTCTACCTTTAGTTTCCTTTTGATGACTACGCGATTGTGTAAAAGCTAAGTCACAAAGATTTCCTTTACTTTAGGTTATTCTGAGACTACGCAATCACCGTTGATTTTATTTTGATCTGATGTCCTTCACCAAGTCTTGTAATCTTTTGGTATAACCCTAAATTGTTCTGAGACTTCATGACATAATATTTTAATATCTTTGCTTTTACATTTTAATTCCTTTTGGATGTTATGCGACTAGAACTTGTCTTATTGTCACTTAACAAATTTCACTTTATCAAATCCATCAAGAGACTCCCCGACTACCATTGATCTTTCTTAGCTTAGCATCTGACGGCCAAAATTAAGTCTCATAATAATTATACCAAACCCTAATATGTCTTGAGACCTAGCAACTAAAGCATAATGTAACCTTTATTTCCTTTTGTCTCTTAGTCGTTGCAATAAAATACACTTGGCCATCTTATTCGGAGACTCTGAAAACCATTAATCTTCAATCTGACAACATCTGATGGCTCCCGTTAAGTCTCTTAATATTTCATGTAAACCCTAAATCATCTTGAGACCTGGCGACAACACTCTTTGTCTCATAATCACCAAATATTTTTATTGTATTAAAAATTAATCAGAGACCACACGACTATACCCTTTGTCTTTATCATATTTAGCCACGTGTCTCAATGTTATTCCTTGTCTCCTGGTTGCTGAATAACTATTGACTTTTCAAATGCTATAAGCGACTTTGCACCATCCATTGGATCTTACCTTGATCTAATGCCTGTCTCCAAGTCTCGCAATCTTTTTCTTAACTCATTTATTCAGAGACTTGGTGACTGTTAAACTCCATGTCGCTTGATAATTTTCAAACTGTAGGGTTAATCCAGAGACTTCCCGACTACCGTTAGATTTAATCTAAGATGAACGGTTGTTGCTAGATCTCCTGATCTTTCACTTAACTCACATTTTATTCTGAGACTTGGCGACATTAGAGAAATCTTAAGCTTTTAACTTAAAACATAACCCAGGTTATATCTGGAGATAATGCGACTGAGTAAACTCAAAGTCGTGATATAAAATCATTAACCCTGATCTTATCAAGAGATAACCCGACCACCGTTAGATCATATTTCAGATGGACGGTCTACGCCAAGTCTCATGATTCTCTGAAGCATATTCTTTTTCATTAAGAGATAGCGTGACAAAGGCAACTCGCTGAGTCTCATAACCATATTGAATATTCTTATAACATCAAGAGACTTGGCGATTTAACTTAAAAGCACATGACTTATTCTCAGGACTTAAGTGTGAAAAAGTAACTTCAAAATAGACACTCAACTCAGAAATTAGGGCCTTCTTGCATTTCAAGTAGAAATAACCTAAGGACTTAGGGTTTTTGGCATTTTCAACAAGGTTAAGGGCTAAAACAATATTTGCAGAGGTATATAAGCAATTTCGACCATGACTTCAAACTTCTAAGCATAGGAGTAACATGAAACTTCAAAATTTTACAGGGCAAACTCAAAAATAGGAAATACAACCAACAGGTACTTATGCTCTGCACGTTCTTCTATTGCCTTCTCTACATCTACATTCTATGATGTGATGGCTTCTGTAAGAACTAATAATTGAACAAGTATAGGAGCATTTTGATCAATGTCAATATCAGGTACAATCTGCAATAGTATTTCTTTTGTAGTTTCTAGTACCTGTGTGTCCTTGTGCTCTTTTTTGAGCTTATCTTGTATAGCTTTCCTTTTACAAAGTTATACATACTTTGTAACTGACTCTGGGTCCAATGTTCTTGGATCACAGTCAAGTATTTCTATTATCTCATCCAAGGTGACTGGATTTTATTCTTCTTCTTCTTTGAAATTGTGGTGGAGGCAGTTGTATGTAGTACCATAGCAAGATCCTTTGCTTGGTCTGATGTACTTGGTGAAGGCTTAGGGGGTGTTTTTCTTTTTACCTACTGCTCGGTATTTACCTATTGGTTGGTAGTGAACATCTCTATATCAACCTTAGTTTTATCTGCAGCTTCTCCTTCGATATCCTTTGGAGTGGCATCACCTTTTTCTTCACTTACATCTTTCTGCTCTCCATGTGTTACTTTCTGTTCATCATTTGTGCTTTTCTGCTCCTCTTCACCCTTATCCTTAGGTATGCTTGCATCATGGTCAGGTGACTTCTCATTTTCTGAGATGATTTTGATAGCTTGTATCAGTAATGACATTTGTCCTGGTATGTTAACCTATGCATCATTCATTGTTGTGTCATGTTCCTTGGTTTGCTTGGTGGTAACGGTGACATCTTCATCTGTCTTTACCTCATCATCAAGATCACTTCCAGTGATATCTATGATAGTTGTATCCTTGATTGTTTAATCGTTTGTATCCCCTAATGATTGTAGAATTTGAGGTATGTCATCCATTGACTTACTTGCCTGAGTCTTTAATTCAATTGGATTGACATCCTCAGTGTCATTTATTAAGATGTGTTCAGGGCTCAGTGTAGCCTTTTTTTCTTCATAGTGAGGGGTGTTGGTAATAGCTAATACCTTCTTGGGGCTTGAATCCTCCTTAGGTGGATTGAGTATTCCTCTCCAAGTATCATCACTTTCTTTGTCAAGCTCTATTAAGCTTCCCAATAGTACTTTGTAGGCTCTCAATTTTTTCGAGGGCTTCTTTGAATGCTTCTTCATCATTTCATCAATTTCTTCCATCTTTGACTCGGGTGACATAATTGAAATGAGGGATCTTTCCCTTATTTGTCTTTCACTATTCAATGCATATGTCCACCTTGCTGACAACCTGTCTTGAATTTCTTGTGGCATCATCTTATCAAATTGTATCGGTACATATTTGAATACACACATTGTCTTGATGATGGCTTATTCTATCTTATTTTGATCCTCAGGTTTTAGAGTTAGCCATTATCTACTCTTAGGATCTGATATTCTACCTAACTTGATGATTGATGGAACAATCTCATCAATTGTGGTAGGAACTTTGTTCTTTTCAGGTTGTTCATCTTGTTCAGTGTCTTCCTTATCTTCCTTGATTCAGATTAATCTCCTTCTATTTGGTTCTGATGTTTGCCCAGTTTTAGGCTTTCTCTTATAGGTTCTTACTATTCCTTTCTTTACCGGTGATGAGCTTGCATCTTTTGTTGTTTGACTCCTTGTTCTTGATGCAACAGTTGTCCTTGGTTTCTTTGTAGGTGGTGCATCAAACTTAGTTGACTCAGAGTCACTCACTTGTTCACCTTCACCGACGGGTGACTATCCCTCGATGTCATCTTTTTGTTCTGTTTCTTCTTCATTAACCAATAGCTTTTTCTCAAGTGTCTTTACCATTTTAGTCTTCTTTTTGTCTATCTTTTTAACAACTAATCTTGTTTTGATTCTGGCCTTAGCTTCTTCATAGGTGCCAAATTTTGGTAATGATTTGTCCAGTAGTTCATTCAATAATGTTTCAATAGCATTTGTGACCTGATCTATGTTTATCTCATAGTTAAGTGGTGCTAACCATGATATCCTCGATACAACTGGTTTGATCAAAGTTGTATCAGTTTCCACCATGAAACAAATATCATCTTTATATTGATCCACCAGTTGTTCTAGTATCCTTATCCTTTTCTGCATCATGTCCTTGAATCTGGTGAAATATTCATCCATGCCTGATGTAAATTTCTCCCCTAGTGACTTAATGAGTTCACTAATTTGAATTGTTACTAGTCGGGTAGTGTCCCAATTGACATTACCGACAGAGGGGAAAGAGTCTTGAAAGTAGAAGAATATACACTTGAGGAGTGAAACAAACTTACATGAATTAGATTTTTTTGATCTAATGGTCCTCATGCTCTCCTCCAATTGCTTCAGTAGAAGCTCGGATAGGTCTAGTTGTAATCCCTTCTTCACAATTTTATGGGAAGTGTTAACTGCTCCACATGCTATGTTGTTTACTCTGCTGGCTTGGAATACCTTGTATCCCAGCACACATGCACCAAATTTTAGTTTTGGATTGGTGATGGAATTTACCTTCAATCCTCTACCATCCCATACTACACCTATCATCTTTTCTATGTCAGAGCGAGTAGGATGTTTGAGTTCCTTTTCCTTTTCTGTTACTGGATAACCGGTCACTACATGTATTAAATCCTTAGCTATCTATTTTGGCTTGTCAAGCCGCATCTTTTGGTCATGTACCCGACTAAGAACTATCCAAATTCACTCAGTCTTGAACTCCTTTAGGAACATTAGGGCATTTGTCAACCATTTCACCTCAATGTGTTTATGTTCATCTTTGATGTTTCTGTCTGTGCAAATATTCTTGTAAGCTTCCTCAACTTCTAGATCTCCAATTTCTGCAACTTTGTAGTGGATATAGGCTCGGACATCCTCGACTAGCAAAACCCTAGGTGGTATGCTTGAGAACGCTCCAACATCGTCGGGTTGTGAAGCAACCTTTGGGAATAATTTTTACTTAGGCTCTTCACATGTAGTGTTCTTGATTAGGTTGACCTTTTTATCTTTGGCATTCTTGATCTTGGAAACGCGAGATGTGGTTGCCATTGTTTTTGGAAATTAGGTCTTTTCCCGCAAACAAATTGTGAGCTCGATGAGTCTTAGTTACTCACTTGATCTACTGTAGATGTTGTGGATCTATCTGAATACCGTGAATATGCTTGTGAATTACTCTACAATCTGGTCATTGTTCTTCGCTCTACTTCGCTCTTAATCACTTTGTGAATGAATGAGATTTTTTATCACCCTTTTAGAGACGATGCCCTAAGTGGTGTAATAAATGCGTTACCCACTTATTGGTGTTCGAAGATGGAGTTGCTCAGGGAACAAACTAACTTTGTTCTCGGTGAGAATGCGATGCTCGGGGTAAGTGCCAATTCAATTGACCTTTCACATGTTCACCGATGGAGCTCAGTATGTAGCGAATACTACATTGTCTTTTTACATGATTACCGACGATGCTCGGTTTACATTAACAACTTATCTTTTATATTTATGTCGATGATTCTCAGTATGTATTGACCGACAAGATTGGATTTACAAATTTATAACAAGTAATACCATAGTGCATCTTTATTCATGCTAATTTGGCATATTATCAATGTATGTTGGAACTGATGTAAAATATAACTTGGTATGGTGTAGTTCCATACTTACTTGTTCTACTTAGGTGGGAGTGGTGATATCACCAAATCCATTGGATAAAGTGTCACCAATTGTATTATTTGGTCCAGCATCATCTGTGTTTGTAGATTTCCTCCACATTTTGTTTCTCATCTTCCCAATGTCTTCAATGGTATTGTCATTGGAAAAAATGCTTGTCTCTGTCACTCGGTCTCTGGAGTCCTTGCTTAGATGAACGACCCTATGATAGTGTAAGCATGCCATTTCAGGATTAGTCCAGCTTCTAGACCTTCTCATCCATTTTCTCATGTAGTTTGCATCTATGTGTCCATATCTACAACATGTTGTACAATTTTTCCATGTGTTGTAATCCTAGACATATGAGTTACCGACTCTTCTTGGTTGATAAGCATTTCTTGTTCTTTAGGTTTCCATGCTCGCTTTTTCTTCTTCCTGCATTCAAGAGATGTGTGCCCATGCATTTTGGAAGTAGATGTAGGTTTCCTTCTTTGGTTGTTTCACCTTAGATCTGCATTCATGTGCTTTGTGTCCTTTCTTGTTATAGTTATAACAATTTCCTATGAATGTATATGTGGATTTAGGAATACCTTTAATTTTATTTCTATAAACATTTGATGTGTGGCTTGGTTTTCCACAATAATTGCATGACTGCTTCCTTGGTCTTGGATTTGTGTAGACATTTTTTTGATCAGCTTGGTATGATGATTATCCATGCTCGGTATACCCTAGACCGGTATTGTTGTTGAGTCTCCTTTGTCCATTCATAAAATCATCCATTCTTTTTGTGTTGTCTTCAGCTTTCTTGATCATATTATTGTGTGTTTTTTGAATCCTTACTTCATGCTTTAGTTTTTCATTTTCTTCTCTTAGCTCACCAATAGCTTCCAATTTTTCATTGAGTTCCATGTTTACTCGGTTTGCCTCATGACTCATAAGAACAATTTGATTAGTGATCTCATGATGATGTTCAGTAAGTCTTTGTATCTTTGATTCTCTCTCTTGTAGTTTTTTAGTGATCTTCCTCCTGTCATCAATAGCTAATGTTCTTTCTTGTTCATCTCATCTAGCATTATTCATAACATCAATCATCCTTACCATTTGTATCTCTTGACCGATTTGTAGTACCTTTACTTGCTCTATCAAATGTTGATTGATTTCACTCATGCTTGTACTACTTCCTTCAGATGTGTCTGATGTATTGCTAGATGTAGATCCTAATGACTCAAATAAATCAGGTATCTCTTCTACATGATAGTCTATTTCATTACAGCGAGATGCCATAACTTTTATTTCATCTAGTAGCTCTCTCATCTTGATTCTTTCTTCTTTGTATTGATCATAGAAGATCTGTATCTGCAACTTCTGATTCTCAATATTATTATCTAGCTTGTACCTTTCGATTGTATGATCTTTTCTCTCAAGTGATTTAAACTTTTCCAAATAAGAGATCTAGCTCTGATACCAATTGTTGGAATAATGGAATGGTGTGTACTGAGAGGGGAGGGGTGAGTCAGTACCCTTAAATTTTTTTATCAATTAATCTTTAATCCTTTAGTAATCAATTCCTTGCATTACCGACCATAGATGTTATTCTATCTTTGTGCATGTAATATCAAATCATTAACTTAATTGCATGTAAACATTCATAGAAACAATCATGAAATGTAATGACACATGACACAAGATTGGTAATGCAGAAAACCCCTGTTAGAAGGTAAAAAATGTGGTGGGGATGAAACCCACAAAGCTTCACTATCTACAGAATGGAAGGTGTTAGTTAAGGCTACAAGTTTGATCACTTCTGATGATCTTACCCTGTTAGGAGTAACATTTTAGACTGGTTGGGTCTACTTGGTTAAGATATTTAGCAACATTGTTTAGTGTGCACTCGGTTAAGAAGTTTACATAAGGATTGTTAAATCCACCTTCTTAAAGGATTTCTTCTATTTGCTACACTTGTTATAATGTAGTAAAAAATACTTATTGACCTTATTATATGCAATCTTGAATTTTTGATTACAGATACTTTAAAGTTTACAATATCATGTATCACCTATAGTGATTGATTAATACATATGTTATGCTCGGTAGCCTTGAATCTTGTTCTTTATAACTAATTTCATCTTTTGTTGTCCTTCTGCATGAAACTCTATATCTGATCCATAGATGTATGCTACAGCTACAATCATCATCACACCCATTTGTTCTGATTGATTACACATCTATTTATACAATGAGTTTACCTAAATAGGTTTCATGCTTAACTATGAAAACTTTATGATCAAAGGTTTACAAATTGACCTTGATCTCCTAGTTTGCATGTTTTCAATCAGTTAGACTGATTAAAACAATTACATTTGCTTTACTTGTCCCTCAAGAAATGGTTTAGCATTAAAGTTAAATATAAAACTGAAGTTTTTTTATTTGACGTGTAACTCAGATCCACGTTTCTCAGAATTAAAGTTGTCTCTCGGTAGACTGGTGCCAGGGTTGCTTTGTAGTCTTTCCTCGGTGATGTCTCTGTAGACATTTTGCTTCTCAGTTTTCTCTGTAGACCGACTGTCGATGTTCACTGTGAACTTGTCTATCAGGTTCCTCTGTGAACTTGTCTGTTGGTGACGACTGGTTTCAGTGTTCTCTTGCACTTAACATTTTCGGTGACCTATGTGAACTACTGTGTCGGGTTGCACTATAAACATGTCTTTCGGTGATCATGTTACCGATGGTTCAAAAACTATTTCCTTTGTATACTAATGACAAAATATGATCATCAAAACCATGTAATGATGATGGTGTTATGCGACATATTTTTCCTTTAACACTAAAATCAGTGTTTATTAGAGGAAGTTCCTTGGGGATCCATTGTTTATGTAGATGTTGGTACCTAAAGGGCACATCGATGTCTCCTTTTCTCTCATCATCATAAGAGCATGACCCCCCTTGAGAAAGGAAATATTTCATGCATTTATTGAATTTCCTTCTAGTCTTTTGACTTCTACTTGATCTCCCTATTTCAGACATACTACATGTCTCACTTTCTTCTTCCATTCCTATATTTTCTTCCCTTGAGGAAGACACATCTGAAAAATACCTATTTTCTGCTACCTGCACTCCCTCAAATGAGAGAGATAACAAGTAATAATGCGAGATATTTTGTAAATTGTAAAAGACAATAATCTCTATAGGGTGTATTGACTTATACCCATTGATCCATGAGACTATGTGGGATGCTCACGAAAGGGGTTTGGGTTCCTTTATATTTAATTTAATTACCTTATGTTGTATATGTTGTGTGTGTGTGCTCACATGTGTATGTGTATGCGTGCATGTGTGTGTGTGTGTGTGGCTTAGAATTGTGCCTTAGGATCAATTGTGTAAGCCATGATGGCATTTGGACGCTAGAAGTGCACCTTGGGGGTCACTTGAGGATCTTAGGTGAGGATTAGATTTTTAAAGACCTATAAGGTCCAAATGATTGTAAGTTGGCCATTAGAGCCATTTAAAAGTGTCAAATGCACTAAAAGTGCTAAATATGTAAATTTGCCCAAATTGGCAAAATGAGGCCTATGAAGGCTCATATGGGGTTTAAGAAGGGTATAAGGTCTTTAGTGTTAGGATAGAATCCTAAAAGGCCTTAAAAGAGTTAAATACAATGATAAAGGAATGGTGAGTTGTCAAGTTGACAACTATGTTGTCAACTTGACAACAATATACTAAATGTAACAGTCATTAAACTAACTGCAAGCGGTTTGGTAGGGAGTTGTAACTATTAACTGATTAGTAGAAGGATATTTGGGCAGTGTGAGCATGAACGAGAGTAAGGGAGGAGTTTCCTATGGTTTTAGAACCTTCACCAAGTCTCCTACATAGGCCTATGAGCATTTTACAAGAAATAATAAGGAACTTGGGTTTCTATGCAACTTTGGACTATCATGCATAGTAAATTCACAGTTACAGTCAACTGGGGCCTTCTTAAATGGCCTCTTTTTGGAGGCTTGATATGATTGATTATGATTATGACCATAAATAATGCAAGAACTAGGGACAATGCTATAAATTCAACCAAATTAACATAAATAATAAGCTATTGACCAAATATGTAAATTTTGAAGATAGACATGGAAATGAGATTCAGAAGGAACCTATGTTTTCAATTTGGGGCCAAAAATTTTGGTCTATGTCAATATGCACCACTGACCTGAAGGTGTTTGACACAAATTTCATGAGCAGGTTCCAAATTAGGATGTCCTACAAATAATTCTTCCAAAATTATGGCAAAAAAGTGTCAATCACTAGAGTAGATCGATGGTGACCAAGTTTTTTTTTCTCTTCAAAGTATGGATTTTTTGTCATAGTATTCTCTTTGTGAATTTGCAATCCCTTTTTGACAGATCTAGAATCTGCACATGAGAAATATTTTTCTACTCAACAAACTTATGACCATTAGTGGTTTAGATTTGAGCACAAAATGGTTGGACATTGGTGCCTAGCCCCATAGTCCATGAGGACATTGTCACCTATTGTCACCTATTAGCATGAATTTGGTTTGTATGCTCGTGAGTGTGTTAGGTTTCCAAATTTGGCCATGGAGTAAGCATAATAAATTATTTAGCAAGAGCACAAGGGAAAACCAACAAAGTGATCCCCAAATGAGTATTAGGGACAAGGAACATACAATTCTTTTCAATAGATGAAGAGAGATTCTCCTGATAATGCACTTGATTTTCTCAATACTGTCAACTTCAATAACACATTATTACTATCTTTTCTTCTCTGCCACTATAACTAAAATTTGCCCTTCTTCTTGTAGATCTTCATTGGTTCACCTTCAATCCACTCGATTCACAACCTTACATTTTGCAAAAGCACAAACTATACTCATATATAAGATAGATTATCAAAGATTACAACAAGGTTGGCCAAGATATTTAGATACTACAATTTAAGTTACAAGTCGGCAAAGGAAACAAAACAATGTAATAAGGTCCCCCGCCAGATGCATCCAAACCAAAACATAAAATGGACCCAACCAGATAAGAGATAAACAGTAAATGTATAGGTTACATATAAAAAACCCATCTGGATAAGAGATAAACATTAAATATGTAACCCATACCTAAATCAAGAAGCATGATCCACTCTAGGAGAGAGAGGGGACCACAGACACACTACATAGCCCAATGCCAAATCCATAATTACTGGCACAATTTTTCCAACTCAAATATGTACTCACACTGCCCAAAGAACCACTTAACTTGCCAACTGAATCCAAACCTCCACACGCTATGGAGAGATCCACACACCACGTCAGAAACCATGTGACTTGCCAACAGTCCACGTTAGAAGCCATCACAATACATTTTCGGACTAGACCAAGAACTAATCTCAATTGCAACACTTGATAATACAATTTGTTGGATCACCAGGAACAATATTCGGATCACCATAGAATTCCACAACCAATAGCAAAACCTGAAATCATCTGCATAACCATCATCACACCTTCAACCCTGAATTTTGGAGTGGAAACCTTCTAGAAAAAAACAATTGTAGTAATGTTAATTGCTTTGGAAAACACAATTGTGGTATTGTTAACTGCAACTATAAAACTATATTTCTTTGTCAGTAAACCATGAACATCTGAACCATACAAACTTTTGGATATAAGAATATAACACTAAATCACTGATAACATACTTGTCTTCCACTGCATGACCTAACACTGAATACATACTTGTCTTCCACTAGTTTATAGGTTTGATACACAAAATGAATTCTCCAAATATAATAGACTTCCGAACCAAAATGTTTGAACAAACACAAACACCTCCAGAAAACAATGTTTGACATCAATAATGATAAAAAACAATCAAACATATATTTCTTACAATTCTCAACAAAATCTGATGAAAATACTAGCAATCAGTAGCTCTTTATCATATATTCCTATATCCTTTTCCATAGTTGATCCACATGTCACCTGCGCACAAAAAACATGGCAAATATTGGTGGAAATGAGGTTGCATTAGTCAAAACCCTAACCTTGAAATTTGAATAGAAATGCATAAAAAAGAAGTGTTCTATTATGTCGAAAAGGCTCGATAAAATGCTTATACCTTCATGATTTTTGTGGTGTCAAATTGCTTATGAAGATGCTTGAAAGTGTCCTTAATGTAGTCTTGACCTTGGATCTAGTATACGAAGAACACAAATGCCTTCACATATGCTTAAATTTAGACATGTTACTCCTTATTTTCCATACTTTATTCTTGATCAAATGAATTGCCTTTGACTGCTCATTGAATTGATATTGGTTGATATTGAATTCCTTGCTTCAAGAGGGCTTGGCTATGATTAGAGAGCTTGATTCCTTAGAGAGCTTACCAAAATTGTTACAGTAAAAAGGTATCTTATGTTCACTTATTAATTAAATCAGTATTGATTTAATTGATTAAAGTCACCTCTTTACTTCTTATTCACTTAAGCTAAACTTTAGGCATGCAATAATTAAATCCTTACTAATTATTCATGCAACCTAGGTTTCTCCACCATCTTGGTGTTCA